>JASCZW010005823.1:0-133585 GCA_034211315.2 Aedes japonicus
GGTATAGCCACACTTTCGGAATTTGTTATACTATTAAAGGTTCGTTTTATTTCACGTTTAACAGCGTTCGCTTTATTCGTCCGCACCGGTTCACGTTTGCTGCCTATCTGCATTCTCAACCAAAACCTCACTGTTTCTTCCGTTATCCCTCTCTCTCTTACCTTCTGTCTCTTTCTCTCTCGAAACTCCAACAAGGGGCGAGACATTATTATTTGTATCTATTCTACATCCCTCATCTGGTCCATAGGTAAAGGAATCCAAAGGTTATCTCTAATTGTATTAATAAAAAAAAATCGTAATAATAAGAAAAGAAATTTCAGAAAGTTAGTTATTATATCGTTCTGGCATTTTAATAGCCCTCATAGGACGTTTAGTGGCTGGAGGTTCTACGTGCACCGAGCACCGAGCTGTATCATCTGCGATAGCCAGTCGTGAATCAGTATCTGCTGTCTTTGATAACTGCTGCAAATCATCGTTTTCATCCGAAATTGGGTACTTTTTCAGATGAGATACAGGGCGCCTGTATTGGACACCGTCTTTGTTAAGCACGATAACGTCACTTCCGCTTTTTCGGATCACTGTAAACTTCTCCGGTCGATACATCGGTTCCAATTTTCCCATTTCATAATTTTTTATCATAACAGAGTCTCCAACGACTATTTCCGACGCTTTAGCATGCCGCCGTTTATCGGCATACAGTTTACCTTGCATTTTCCTGATGATGTCCTTATCTCGTGTTTCTTCATCGCGATTCCAGTAGGGTTCGGTTCGTAGTGACGGCAGTAGATCCTTCACTGGTCTTCCAGTTAGTAGCTCCATAGGTGATTTTCCGGTGACAGAATGCGGTGTGGTATTGTACGCGTACACATATTCGTTTACTGCTTTTCGCCAGTCCTCTCTCATTGTACGAGCAATCCTTAATGTCCGTAAGATCCCTTGATTTTGGCGTTCAACCAACCCGTTCATTTGGGGCCAGTACGGAATGCTGCGTACAAGTCGAATCTTTTTGCTGAGACAGTAGTTTGAAAACTCTTCACTAGCGAACGGAGGTCCGTTATCAGACCGAATTGTTTCTGGGTATGTGTGGTTCTTAAAAACACGCTCCAAAACCTCGATAGTCTTGCCTGCAGTTGTAGCCTTCATCTCGATAACAGACAAATAGCGACTGTAGTAGTCAACTATTACCAAGAAGGTCACACATTCTTTGGCAGAGAAAAAGTCCAACGCCAAATCTTGCCATGCACGATCTGGCATTTCTTTCCGATGCATTGGTTCCGGATTTCCCTGTAAGCTTACTGAAGCACATCCTGCACACTCCTGCACCCGATGTTCAACATCACGGTCCATATAGGGCCACCATACTTTCTCTCTGAGATTTCGTTTCATCGAAACTACTCCCGGATGCCCTCGATGAGCGATATCTAGGGCTCTTTGTCGCAGTTTTAACGGGAGAACTATTCGATCCTCTCTCACTTCAACGCCATCTACCACTCCCAATTCCTTTGAAAATGCTTGATAGGCGAATAAGCTCGCTGGCCACACTTGCGTTTCAATTGATTTAACAACTTCCTTAAGCGCTTCATCGCGATCCGTTGCCTTTGTAATTTCATCAAGCGTGATAGCCGACGGTCCTTCACCTATCCCACACACAAAATGTTCTGAAGCTTCATCAAACGGTACATCTGACGGTGGACATAACCTCGAAAAAATATCAGAGATATTGGTGGACCCAGGAACGTGTACCACTTTGAAATCGAAGGGCTGTAGCCGCAACGCCCACGCCTCGGCCCGCGAACAAGCACGCTTGCCTTGCTGATGTTTTCCGCCAAATATATATTCTAGTGTCTTATGATCAGTGAACACGATGAAGTGTGCTCCGAACAAGTACGAATAGAATTTTTCCACCGCCCAAACGACAGCTAATGCTTCACGCTGAGTTTGTGGATAAACCCTCTCCGTTTTCGTAAGGCCTTTTGATGCAAAACTGATGATCCTTGGTTTATTTAAGTTATCTCTCTGGATTAAAACAGCACCAAGACCCACCGCTGATGCATCCACGTATAACTCTGTTTGGTCTTTTGGGTCGAAGAATCCCAAACGGTGTACATGATTCGACAGCTCCTTGCGCAAGTCATCAAAAGCTCTTTGTTGTTCCACACCAAATGATTCCACTTCTCCTCTGATAAATCGTCGAAGCGCTTCTGTTCTCGATGATAGATGTGGTATGAACTGGCCGACAAAATTCAGTAAACCCAGGAAGCTGCGAACCTCCTCCTTCGTTTCAGGCATTCTAAAATTCCGGATTGCCGCAACTTTGTCATCTGTTGGGCTGATTCCATCCACTCCGACTTTGAAACCTAGTATTTCAAGTTCTTTCACTCCATATAAACACTTTTCTTTATTAAGCAACGCGTTATTTTCTTCGAGAACATGTAGGACCTTCCGCAGACGCTCATCATGTAAATATAAACCACCACGCCTTCAATACCAGCAAACATTTCGCACATTATTCGTTGAAATATCTCTGGCGCGCAATTAATGCCAAACATCAATCGTTTGAATCGCATTAGACCTTTCCCCGTCATAAAAGTTGTTATTTCGCGCGATGCTGGATGTAGTTCGACGTGATAGTATGCGGAGGTAATGTCAATCCTGGAAAATACCACAGCTCCCTTTAGCTTGTTTAGTAGTGTATCGATTAGTGGTAGCGGATAAAGTTCCCGCTGTATAGCTTGATTGGGATATCGCATATTAATGCACAAACGGAAATCGTTGGTTCCCTTTGGAACTACTACCATGGGCGAGATCCACTCGGAAGGACCAACAACGGGTTCAATAATGTCAGTTTCCATCATTTGCTGAAGTTTCTGGTTGACCTTGTCCTCCATTCCTACAGGGATTTTAAGGTAAGCCATTTTCCTGGGGGCCACAGTCCGGTCAATGGATAATTTTAATTGTATGTTGGGGAATTTCGGGAAAGGTTCCTTTTTCTGTTCGATGTTTTGCACTTCTAGCCCTACTTTCAGAACTTTGAGATCCTCAGCCGTTCTTTTGCTGAGCAAAGACCTTTGTGCACCTTGAACAACGAAAAATTCAGCGTAGCATCTGGGCTTTGTTTCATTAATCGTAACCCATGCTTCGAAGATGACCAGAACCTGCAGTGGCTCCTGGCAAGCGTATGTCGATCGCACTGATATTTCCTCTTAAACAGTTTAGCGTTGCTAGCCACAAGCTTTTCCCAAACTTGTTCGGCAACCGTATTAATCATCGCCCCAGAGTCTATCAAAAACTCCACGGGAAGTAGATCAATAAAGCCCATGATAGTTCCATCATTCGCTGCTGTCGCCTAGCAAACAAATAATTTAAAAATATCATTGTCAGTTTCATCAATTTTTATTTATGTTAATTAATCGTTCATTTCAACGAACTTCTAAGTTAAAACCTCTTGACAACAGTGAATCAGGTAGGTTGAAGATAAAACAAAATAAAAGAATAGTATAAAAGAACTTATTCTACCTTCGTTGACTCGTTCTCCTCAAAGTGACACGACGGATATCCCGATCCTGAGCCATGGGCACTTTCATCCCATAAAGTATTGGCTGTTTCTGCTTTCTTCCAGGAATAACGAGTTTTAGATGCATCCTTCCGGTCGGTTGAGCACTTTCTCGCGAAGTGACCTTGAGTCTCACACTTATTGCACGTGGCATTTCTTGCAATACAATCTCTCGATTCTTGCTGGTGTCGCCATGATCCACAACGGCTGCATTCTGCTCGTCCACGATTTTCCCATTTTCGCTCACGCTTACACGGTTGTATAGTACGTCCACTTCTTGGCATCGTCTTCCTCGTCTAATCCTGTTTTACCAATGCTACAGTACCACTTTCTGATCTATACGGGTGGATTTTTTCCTTCTGCTTTACCAAAACCTCGCGGTTAATCGCATAGTTGACGAGCTCATCTAAATCCATTGTACTCTCGAGGCCTTTATCTCTCACCCTCTCATCAATAGCGCCCACTGTTATCTGCTGCAGCAGCTCTTTCTCTTCTCGTTCGCCAAAGCTGCAGCAATCTGCGTGCGCAATCTTAAGATGTAGCGGTTGAAAGATTCTTCAGCTGTTTGACGGAGTGAACGAAAAACTTCCAGTTCGACCCTCTCGTTCCGTTTTCCAACGAAAGAGGCATTAAGACGTTTGACAGCGTTGTCATATTCCGGAATGTCTTGTGGAGCAAACGGAACTATTACTGGTTCTGGGTATATTTCATCAGCCACTGGAGCGAGGTGGTAATAAATCCTTTGTAGCCCTCTGCCACCTCGAGCCAACAAAAAGAGAAGCTTTTCGTGCTGCGATTCCATCTTTTTCAGTTCCAACACGATTTCACAGGATCTATGCCATTCTTCCCACTCCCGACGCAGGTTGGAAGAATCGGTAGCATCATTGAAAGGATCCAAGTGGTATTGATTTTCCAAATCCATCTGCAAACATCATTATTATGTTAATGACTGGATATTTCAATTGAAATGTTATAGTTACAGTACTTCTTAAACACACAAAGGTTATGAAACGCTAATTCAATAATAAACCACTAACGCTTTACTTTTCCGGCTACAGATCTGGCACACACACACAAAAATCATTTGACCTCTCGCTCTACCTGTGCGACCTCTACACTACTTTAACCCGAGTAGAACCTGCAAGATTTGCTATAGATCATTGCACGATGGCGTCATCAATGCAGTTTTGACAGTTCAGGGAGCTTGTTTACTTGGACTTAGAATATTTTCGATAAGATCGGTTTGAGATTTTAAGCTCTAAATTTATTACGATTGAAGTAAAATACCCGGAAAACACACACTAGGGCTTATTTTTACATCATTTCCTAAAACTTATCGTATAGAATCCGGAAAAAGCCAATGAAAAATTTCGTTTGAACGGTTCAAATTCTAACACCTTGTAAGCAAGCTCCCTGAACTGTCAAAAAAGTAAGGTTAATACATTCCGTGCAATGATCTATTATTACTTTTTGGACTGCAGTAGTGTGCGTCGTTTGAATACAAAAGCTTCAAACCCTTCTTTCTTTCTTTCTCGGCCTATTCCCACTATCTCCCGTTCTCTCTCTCACTTCCTCAGAGATTTTTCATATCTACTCTTTGGATAGCTTCTCCTTTTAACACAAGAAATGATCATGGCGTCATTATTCCTCATTCTGTGTGCATTTTGGTCTTCAGTCGATTGCATCTTTTCGTTCTCTTTTCTAGTTTATTGTGTGCGCTGTGGTTGTGAACCAGTCTCGCATCTTTTCAACACATTCTCCCTCGCTTCTATGTGCGCTACGGTCATCAACCGGTCTCACATCTTTTGTTTTTTTCCTCACCAGCTCCGATATTAGCCATCATCACGAAGCATTTCTTTTGGCGCTACGGTCTTCAACCGGACTCACATCTTTTCTTTTGTTCTTATTGGTAAAACGAGCAAATTTCACAAAACAAAAGGAACGTTCTTCAGCTTCAGCAAATCCTGTTAATTACACACCTGACGCATCGCAGCTTATGAAAAATAAAGTCGTAAACTTTTCTGAACAATACTTACTATGAAAATCGTACCGACTGTGCCAATTTGTAGAGTTCACCCTGGTATAGCCACACTTTCGGAATTTGTTATACTATTAAAGGTTCGTTTTATTTCACGTTTAACAGCGTTCGCTTTATTCGTCCGCACCGGTTCACGTTTGCTGCCTATCTGCATTCTCAACCAAAACCTCACTCTTTCTTCCGTTATCCCTCTCTCTCTTACCTTCTGTCTCTTTCTCTCTCGAAACTCCAACAAGGGGCGAGACATTATTATTTGTATCTATTCTACAGCTGAGACCCTGAAAAATGAACTGGAACAACAATTGGACGCAAAACTGAACCAATACAAAGAGGAGCTGATTAACTCCGTTCAAGAAAAAGTCAAGAAAATGGAACAAATGGAGGAAAATATGTTAGCACTGCAGAAAAGAAGCGAACACCTCACAACTGCGTACAAAGAAGAAAAACACCGAAGAAAGCAGGCTGAAAAAGAAGCTGAAAAACTTAAGGAGAACTGCAACAAACTGGAGCAAATGCTGAAGCTTTACGGTTATAAGGGAGCCCCTAAATATACGAGGAGCCAAGAAAACACTACACAATCACCCCCGGAAGAAGAAAGGAGTCACCCAAATGACACCGTGTGATCTAATAGAGTATACCCTATCAGACTCAGAGGAAGCCGACGATACAGTCCATCCTGATGAAAGCATGGAACAATAATTCTAATTGTACGCCTTCAAGAAACAATATGCCAAGACGACACCCAATCCCTGATCACGGTTTACCCTCACAATCAACAACAACAATGACTGAAATACTACAGTGGAACTGCAATGGAATAAGAAGCCAATACGAGGATTTGCAACTACTAATCAAGAAATATGAACCAAAAATTATCACGTTGCAGGAAACAAGAACTCGATCCCCACAAAATTTTCACCTTAATGGAAACGAAACTCTCTCCTCCCACCGACCATCAGGACAAGGTGGGACAGCAATAACAGTCAAAACAGGGATCAAACTCAAAAATGTTCAGATAAACTCAAATCTCGAAGCTGTAGCGGTTGAAGTTAACATACCACGAAAAATGATAGTCTGTAGCATCTACCTGTCCCCAAATCAACAAATTAATATAAACGAGCTAGAAAATCTCATAAACTCCTTACCACAACCATTCATATTATCAGGTGACTTCAATGCGCACCACCACCGCTGGGGCTCAACAAAAGAAGACCAAAGAGGAAAAATGATCGAATCAATAATTAACGACCAAAACCTAATCATCTTAAACGACGGATCTGCCACCTTCATACACTCAGCAAACATGGACACTACTACACCATCCTGCATTGACCTAACTTTGTGCTCCGCCGAACTAGCAGATAAACTAAACTGGACAACCGTTGCTGATCAGCACGGCAGCGATCATTTCCCAATCCTGATAGGCAATGAACAACGGGAAAAAAGAAACCGATTCGCTAGATGGAAAATCGACGCAGCAGATTGGAATACCTTCGAAGAAGAAATTGAAAAACTCATCCCCCCCGACTCCCACCACTCAATAGAAGACTTGACAAAAGCCATAAAATCAGCAGCCTCACGTTCGATACCAAAAACATCAACCGAAGTACACCCAAAAGCTGTACCTTGGTGGAACCCAACGGTAGCAGACGCCATCAAACAAAGGAGAAAAGCACTCAGGAAAAACAATACGCCAACCCAGGGACCCCTCTACCAAATAATACACGACGATTCACAAGCGCTAGAAACACCTGCAGGAAAATCATTAAAGAAGCGAAACAAAAATCATGGGAAGAATACGCCTCTTCCATTAATGAAAACACCCCAACCAAAGAAATATGGAACCGAATCCGCGCATTATCCAAAAAATCAGCTCCTAGTACATGGGCAATAACCACCGAGAATAAAATATTATCAAAACCCCTCGAAATCGCCAACCACCTAGCTGATCACTTCAAAAAGAATCATCGAACGAGGCATACTCCCAAAAGTTCAGGACAAAGAAACAAAAGAAGAAAGCCGCCCTATAAACTTCAGAAACAGCCGGAACTCCAAATTATGCAAACCCTACTCAATGAATGAACTCCTACTACAACTGGATAAACTCACGGGAACTTCCCCGGCCCCGATGAAATCCACAATGCAATGCTTAAGCACTTACCGTTCTATATTAAAAAGAAATTGCTAGCAGCATACAACGACATTTGGACCAACGGAACTTTCCCAGAATCATGGAGGAAGTCAATACTTGTCCCAATACCCAAACCAGGAAAATGCCCAAACACAGCCAATAATTTAAGACCAATTTGCCTATCCAGCTGTGTATTCAAGCTCTTCGAACGTATGGTCAATAAACGTCTGATGAATCACCTGGAAACAAACGGAACTCTCGGAAAATCCCAATACGGTTTTCGCAAAGGACACCAGACAATAGACGTCATCTCAAAAATAGACAATTTTGGCGAAGACGCCATCAGAAACAAAAAACACGCAGAAATAATATTTCTGGATCTAACGAAAGCCTACGACCGCACCTGGCGTCGACTAATACTACAAAGACTAGCAAAAGCGAAAGTATCCGGTCACATGGCCAACTTCTGCAAACTTTTCCTGGAACGAAGAGAATTTCAAGTACGATACGAAGACCAACTATCTGATACAAAAATACAAGAAAATGGTGTTCCACAGGGATCTGTTCTTGCAGTTACTTTCTTCCTACTAGCTGTCGACAGCATCAGAGATTTTCTACCCAAAGACACCTTCCTAAAAATGTATGCGGACGACATCACCATTGCAGTCTCCACCAAATCAGCCAAATGGACGCGACCAAAGATCCAAAAAATTCTAGACTGCATACAGAAATGGAGCGACGCAACTGGATTCCAAATCTCTGCACAGAAATCGGGGATTATGCACATAGGAAGAAGGAGAAAGCTCCTAAAGCAACCTCCCCAGTACTGCATAATGAACAAATTGAAATCATTAACAACCATAAATTACTAGGAGTGTGGATTGATCGCAACATTAACTACAATTACCACACAAAAATCACACGGGACGAAGTTAAAAAACGACTAAACATCGTGAGCTGCCTCAGCAAAACCAACTTCGGAGCGGACAGGACAAATCTACTTCGTATCCTTCAGATGATCATTTTACCCAAATTATTATATGGAGGACCTATAATAACCTACACAAACCGTGATAACATACAAAAGCTAGCGCCACTATACCACCAAAGAATACGATTCACCACAGGAGCTTTTCACTCCAGCCCTATAGAAAGTATTCTAGCAGAAAGCGGACTCCCTCCACTACACCTCGTAGCAATCGAGAAAACCATCAATTACTGCATAAGGCAACATGCTAGAGGAATACTAACCCCGGACTCAACCACCCTAGAGGACACAAAATTTCTGATGAACGAATATGCCATCCCATACATGACCGTTGAAAATGAACACCCTGCTGAATCTTTAGCATGGGAAGAGAAACCAGTCCAAGTTAACGCAGGAATTCCAGACAAACTTCCCCCACAAGCAAAAAAGCCAAATTTACAGAACTCTGCAACACCGAGTACCCACACCACCGCCATATATACACCGACGGCTCAAAAACACTAAATGGAGTAGTCTGCAGCGTCTACTCGGACAACATAAACATTGCCATCTACCTACCTCCACACTTATCAATCCTCAGCGCGGAAGCATTCGCCATCATCAAAGCTCTAGAACATTGCCACACTGGACTAAACGTAATATTCAGCGACTCCAAAAGTGTACTAGAAGCTGTCGCTAACAACAATTCAAGTCACCCCTGGATAACCAGAATTAGGAAAGCGCTCCAAGAAAAACTGGGCACAACATTGTGTTGGGTCCCAGCCCACGTCAACATAACCGGCAATGAAAAAGCAGATCAACTAGCAAAACAGGGTGCATCCACCGGAAACCCTATCGAAACCAAAACACCACACGAGGATTTCAAACGACTAGTCAAGTCGAAGCTAACACTCAACTGGTGTGAAACTTGGAACCGCTGCAACACTAAGCTGAGACAGATAAAAACCACTCCTTTCAAATGGCCCTCATCCTACGCCAACGATAGACACACAAACCGTGCAATCACCAGGTTAAGAATCGGACACACCAAACTCACACATGGATTTCTAGCAAAAAGGAAGACCCACCTAAAGGGCGATACGGTCAAAATTTGGTCAATATATACTTGACGTATTTCTTTCAATTTTGCATTTAAAAAACCTGAACACCCTCATTTTGAAGGTGTGTGTGTAGAATGTTGCTCCTATTTTGATTTTGGAATTCACTCTTCAGTTGTCAAAATGCCGTCCAAGCAAGAAGAGCAGCGTATCAAAATTTTGCTCGCGCATCTTGAAAATCCGAGCTCCTCGCACGCAAAGTTGGCAAAATCGCTAAAAGTTGCCAAATCAACCGTTACAAATGTAATTAAAGTGTTTGGGGAACGTTTGTCGACAGCCAGGAAGTCTGGATCGGGGGGAAATCGAAAACCGGAAGCCGCTGAGACGACAAAGAGAGTTGCCGGTAGTTTCAAGCGAAACCCTAACCTATCTCTCCGAGATGCCGCAAATAAGCTGGGTGTATCGTCTACAACCGTGCATCGAGCCAAAAAACGAGCCGGACTATCGACTTACAAGAAGGTAGTGACTCCAAATCGCGATGATAAACAAAATACGACGGCCAAAGCGCGATCCCGGAGGCTGTACACGACGATGCTGACGAAGTTTGACTGCGTGGTAATGGACGACGAAACCTACGTCAAAGCCGACTACAAGCAGCTTCCGGGACAGGAGTTTTATACGGCAAAAGGAAGGAGAAAGGTAGCAGATATTTTCAAGCACACGAAACTGTCAAAGTTCGCAAAGAAATATCTGGTTTGGCAAGCCATCTGTACCTGTGGCTTGAAAAGCAGCATTTTCATAGCTTCCGGGACTGTCAACCAAGAAATTTACGTGAAAGAGTGTTTGAATAAACGTCTGCTGGCTCTCCTGAAGAAACACGGTTGTTCCGTACTGTTTTGGCCGGATTTGGCATCTTGCCATTACGGTAAAAAGGCCATGGAGTGGTACGCCGCCAACAACGTGCAGATGGTTCCCAAGGACAAGAACCCTCCCAACACGCCAGAGCTCCGCCCAATTGAGAAATACTGGGCTATTGTCAAGCGGAACCTAAAGAAGACCAAAAAAACTGCTAAGGACGAGCAGCAGTTCAAGGCGAACTGGCTTTCTGCGGCGAAGAAGGTGGACAAGGTGGCTGTACAAAATCTGATGGCAGGGATCAAGCGTAAGGCCTGGCAATTCGGATTTGGAAAAGCGGAAGCCTAACTGAATATTTTTCCTGAATTTTATACTAATTGAACTTGAAAAAGAAATTTAATTTGATTTTTTAAATAAACGATTTCACCGATTTACACGCGTTTTCCCTTGACCAAATTTTGACCGTATCACCCTTTATATGTTCAGCATGTGGAACAAGAATCACAGTAGAACATATCCTCATTAACTGCAGAATATACGACAATGAAAGGAAAAAACACCAACTGGGTATCTCATTACACGAGATACTAGGCGATGACACCAGTACCTTACAAAAAACTGTCAACTTCCTAAAGGAAACAAAGTTGCAATCGCTGATTTAAACAACTCCATAAAAACAAAAATGCAAAACAACCACGATACGGAGGAACAGAGCACCCGACACACAAACGAGGCGTCAGCAGAACCACCAAATTTATACAAGCGGACACCCCGACCAATCATCAGTACACCCCAATCAACCGTCAGTGCACCTACCCGCCCCGAGCCCAACATGGGAAACCACGATTCCAAGGACACAAGCCAAAGCGGAGACCACGATGTGACGATAATCCAAACCCAAGAAGTCCACACCAACCTACTGGCAGACCACGACACCAAGCTGATGATACTCATCATCATGGTAGGAGCACAACTCATCATAACAGCTTCGATGCTAATCAAAAATCAGCTGCAGAAGCAAGCGACCAAGGCAGCCAGGGCCGCAATGAGCCCTGTATGAAGGACGGACCAATATTCACAGCATTACTATACTATACTATTCATTAATTAACTAAACTCTGTAATTTTATACCCAAGACCTGAATGACCAATCGGTTAAAAGGTCTCTAATAAACAAACAAACAAACAAACCTCTGTGAGATTCAAATATGATCTCACACGAGATGAAAGATTCATGAAGGGCTTTGACTACCATTCGTGTCCCATTGCATAAACCTTTTTAGGGTTTAAGTTACGTGGCAGCATTACGATTGTTCCAAGCTTCAAACACAAAACGTGAGGTGGAACTCCGGAAGGATTTAGGGTGTATAGGTACTCCACAGGGTATGCATTTACATCGTTCACATCCTCAGTTTGTATTGAATCTGTGCAGTAATAAACTTTAGCAGCTCCCTCCTGCTGATCAATTATAGCTCGGTTGATTTGTAGAATATCCTTATTGGTAGGCGCCAAAATCACACGTTTGGACAAATCCATTGATGTTAAGCGGTGGATATTTGTTTCAAATACTGTTTCAATCAAACTGCCTTGTTCAATTATATTTAATGGAATCTGCACCGCATCATGTGGGATCCATTCAATTTGTGGTACATTCCGATGCCTATGTCCAAAAGCCATTGATTGAAATCAGCGTCACCTTCATTTCGCATATTGGATACCAAAGATAGCATCTCAAAACAGGACCATAATGGGCTAGACTTGATAAATATTTCAAAAATATCTGCGCGTGCACCATTTGGAACGACCGGAAGAGTCTGTCGCCAATCTCCTACAATGACTATCACCTGTATGATAAAAAAAGGTTTATGAAGAAGCTTTATTAAATCAATTATAAAAATTATTGTTACCTTTCCTCCAAATGGAACGCTGCAGGCCATCAGATCACGTAAGACCAAATCGATACACCGAAGTCCGTGCATTGAAATCATTGTTATTTCATCCATTATGATGAGGACTGCCTTTCTAATGTCCTCGGCTTCTTTATAGTTTTGGAGAATCTTCGACACAGACGTCTCCGTAATAGGCACTGGTAGTTTGAAACCTCGATGAATCGTTTGACCTCCTTTGATGAGGGTTGCTGCTATTCCTGTAGTGGCATAGGCAAGTACAGTTTGTCCACGACTTCTTAAGAAGCTGATTAACCTGTTGTATAAGTATGTCTTAACAGAACCTCCCGGTCCGTTTAGGTAGAACAGCTTGTGACTTCCACCGTCATCTATGCTTTTCATTATTTTTCTGAACGCATCTAGCTGATGAACATTCAACGTAGAAATTGTGTGCTCTGCTTCAATGGATTCTTGCTCTGTATTGATACACTCGACGCTTCAAATATTAACGGTAGGTTCTGGCAATCCAAAGAGGAACAACTAAATCCGTGCTGACTTGAGACGTCCTTGAGATCGTTAAGAGCAAGATTTATAGCATTTCGCTCATCGTTCCGCTGGGAAAAATCAAGACACATATGAGCAACGTACTTTTCCCACAAAGCTAATGGATTTGTTGGAGCACAAAATACACAAAAGAGCGCAAAAGTTTGTCTCAATTGGGGAGGCATGAGAAAAACTACCACTTCATCCAAACATTTTTCCCACTCTTCGTCTGACGACAGAAGGTTCAAATGAAATGCTGCTTCCTTGAAAGTGTGATACTCGACTCCATTTATGGTTCGAAGGTACTCAAAACTTGTAGCACCAGGCACGCGAAGAAGCAGTAATCGTAGACAGAAGCGCTCAATATCTTGCAATCCGACGGTATACATCCTTGCCACAATCTTTGTTTCACGTTGTCGTCGAACCCATGTAGCACGCTGGAATACATAATGATGTGGAATCTCCGTGTACAGATACTGATTAGCACATGGATCTTCTTGATTCAGCTTGAACCAAGCTTGAAGTTTTGTGCTTCGAATCGCTGCTTGATCGAGAGCTTCTTGTTCATGCCCCGCCTCAAATATAATTTGCTGTTGGTTGGGCAGATGAACTGGCAGGCGAATAACCGTGTGTGACCGGTCATGCATAGGAAATTCCAACAACCGCCACATTGCCTCCGGCGCGCTCACGTACCGCGCATTGATGAAAGTAGCAATTTTGTCGTGTATCATCGTCTGATTATCTCCACCGCCAACAACAATGTTTGCATAGTCAAATCCTTTATAAACGTATTTATAAATGTACTTTACTGCTTTCAATGATGTACAAATCTCAGTGTTAATGTGGGCATTGTATTTCAACAGAAGATATCTGTTAAACGGTACCACATAATGATTGTCCAGTTCACGATTTCCAACCGTTACACTAACATCTCGCCGGCGGTACAAAGGATAGCCGTTGGCATTAGTTACTGTTTCGGGCTGAAGCTGTTTAGGAAATTGCTTCTTACATTCTCCATTCTCCATACATGGTGCTGATGGGCAAACGGGACCACATGGACCGTGTATCATGATCTTCGTTACTGCTTCAAAAAGGACGGGGTTCTGTTCACGTTCAGGAATTTCAGCACACACAACTGCATCAATTCGTTCTGAAGTTTTGAATTCTCCTTCTTCCAACACTACCAACATGTGAGCGTGAGGAAGCCCACGTTTTTGGAACTCAATTGTATACACAAAGGCAATACATTTTCCTAGTACATGGTTCACTGTTACATCCTCTAGTAGTGCTCTGAGCTTCAACCGAAATACTCGAGCAACTAAGTCAGGACGATCACACGCATGTTCAAAATTTCTCATATTAATTTTTATTTCGTCCCAGTTCGGATTCGCAGTGAATGTGATGAAAATGTCAGGTGGGCCATATCTACCAAATATTGACATCGCATCCTGGAGCCTCTCCCTCATATTACGTGGAGATCCTTCAAAGGAAGATGGCAAAATGATTGGAATTCCTGCCTCTAATCCAGCATCCCCAACAACGATTGCGACGTGATCTGCAAGTCCTTGATACAACTCCACTCGTAGTTTGTTCTGCTTATAACGTACAAAGTTTAGGTTGTTCGTCTCGTCTATGATAAAAATATTTTTGAAAAATCGAAATGTACCGAAAAACGTGATATAAAACAATTAACGCCTTGAACTGGTTGCAGCAAATTTGATGTAAAATACAAAACCATTTTTGCTGTGTATTGAAAAAAATGGGACTCGCAAATAAAAAAAAATCAATTCTCTTATTGAACCAAAGAAAATATATTAACTTTTACATTTATTATAAAGACAGTCTAGTTAGAAAAAACTTCTTGAAACACAACATTTCGTGTAAACCAAACATCGTTATCTTCGCAGCCTTGTCCCTCCGTACTCCGTACCGAAAAAACTGGGCTATTCAGTAAAAAACCCACACGCTCAAACGTTTGTCCCTGCGCTTTGTTAATTGTCCTAGCAAATGCTGGAATAACCAGAAATTAGCGTCTCTTAAGGATGAATGGATAATTTGAATCGCTTGGAGCAAAGTTGATTCGTGGGATACACACTACATCACCTCTGTGAGATTCAGATATGATCTCACACGTGATGTAAGATTCATGAAGGGCTTTGACTACCATTCGTGTCCCATTGCATAAACCTTTTTTAGGGTTTAGGTTACGTAGCAGCATTACGATTGTTCCAAGCTTCCTTGTGATGCGCGGGATATTGTTGAACATTGCCATCAATATCCACAGGTTTTGGTAGCTTTACTTTTCCTTTGTGGTAGCAGGATTTGAACTTTTTGTCAGCAGGCAGCTCCTTTTCGAAGTTCTTTGAGCCACAGAACTGACATATGCAGGTCATTGGGCCACAATCATGCCGACGTACCATAACTTCATCAGAACAATTGGCTTCCACTTGCACTAATCGCCGTTGTTCCATTTGCCTTTGGCGATGATTTTGTAACTGCTCCGTGGTCTCCTTCGAACGACGCATAGAATGAGCCACTGCATCTTTTTTTTCGCACTATCTGTGCTTGTTCTGGAGTTTTTCGCAAACGTTGAGCTATTATTGACGCCCGAGGATTGCCGATTTTTTTCCTGGTCTTGGCGTGCACGGAACCTTTGTTGTCGCTCCCTATTCAAGCGTTTTTTTCTTGAATATGGAGCCTTCATGGTTGATTGTTAAATTTTCTGAGAGTAATAGAAAGCATTCAATGATAGATTTAAAATGCAAATAATTATGTCGATCGTTATATTATTGTGTTTGCATACAATTCAATGGTTCACAATTTCTTAAGTCAATCACTATTCTGAGTTTTTTGTTTCCACGCAAGATAAGTCACAGTATCTTTGCAACACTTAACCTTTACACCACTTGTATCTTTACAGCTCCCGACAGCTTCGTTAGATAGGTAAAATTTCCTTATGGCTTTCCAGCAACACCGTGGTTAATATCGAAAACTGCAAAACACTGATTTTCGTTTGCACTGTTACTTTCTTCTGCTTGATTACTATGAGGCTTTCAACCTTTGCCAGTTGATATCGAACTTATCAACAGGACCGCTTAAGGACATACACGACTGAGTCCTTTTCCAATATAAATTCTAGGTTAGAATAATTTTCACTTGAAGTGTTTGGATTTAGTTCCAGCTTCCAGTTATCACAGCTATACCGAAACAAAACAAAGTTCAAACTGCTAACCAAAGTATGCTCCAAAGGAGCAAGCATTTGCTGAAAATATCATGCACGAAGTCTAAATAATATTTGAGATTTGTGCTCAGCAAATCGCGAAGTGAGAGGGATTCCGTCGTGTATGTCCTTAAAGTGCGCCCTTATATGCTACATATTCGGAGATTTAGAATGTTATCGAATTTTCGACTTAAAGCGATGTCTAATTATATATAATATAAATTAATATAAATTATTGTGACATTAATAATTCGAAGCATTTGAAACGATTAGCAGATTTCTTTAATTTAAAACAATTGGTTAATGGATATACGCGTATTTCCAGACACAGTAAAACTTTGATTGACCATGTGTACTGTAATTTTGATTCTGTTTGTGCTGTTATTTACTCTGACTTGAAAGTAACCGATCATGAAATCATTATTATTAACGTTGAAGATAATGGTGACAGTGATTATGTGAAATTGAAATGTTGGAAAAAGCTATTTTAGGACTTGTCGAAAAAAAGTGTGGATTTTCAGACACATACCGGTTCTCTAGATCAGAAATCAGCTGTTTTAACAGACGTCTTAAAAATATGTACCAATAAACTAGTCGAAAATAAATTTGTTTTAGTAAAGAACTAGAACAGCTGATACAATTTGGATCTTTTGCGTCTTAAACGTAAAAGAGACAAGCTGTACAAAAAATGGCGTAGAACTAATAGAAATATCTTTTTGAATAGGTACAAAGATGCGCGTAACAAATATTCGCAATCCGTTAAACAAACTCGTTGTGAATATATTTAGAGGAAAATTGATTTGCATCAAAACAACAGCAAAGAGCTATGGAAAATTTTGAAGTCTTTGTTAAAACCTAGTAATTGCAAATCGCGATCCATAACCGTCAATGGCACTTTAGAACAGTCAGAGGACATCATTGCATGTAGATTTAATGATTATTTCGTCGATAGTATTATGTCAATCAATCAATCCATTGAGATAGTAGATGAACCAGACGAAATAAAACAGCCGATTAATATTAACTGTAGTATTGAAAGTTTTCACCCAATAACGTTAGAGGATCTTAAATCTATTTGCTTTTCTTTGAACAAAACGGCTGGAGTGGATAACGTAACTGCACGAGTAGTACAAGATTGCTTTAATGTCATCGGTAACAACCTGCTGGACCTAATTAATGAATCGCTGCAAACTGGACACGTGCCACAAGTTTGGAAGGAATCTTTAGTTATTCCCATTCAAAAAGTCGCTGGAACGATTAAAGCCGAAGAGTTTCGTCCTATTAACATGTTGCACACTTTAGAGAAAATTTTGGAACTTGTTGTAAAAGGCCAGCTGTTAACATATTTAAATAGTAATTATTTGATTGCGCCGGAACAATCGGGATATCGCGAAGGTCATTCATGTGAAACAGCGTTAAATTTAGTTTTAGCAAAATGGAAAGAAAATGTAGAGCGTAAAGATACGATTGTTGCTGTTTTTTGGATCTGAAACGCGCTTTTGAAACGATTTCTCGGCCCTTGTTGTTGAAATCAATCAAGCGCTTTGGATTTTCGGGTTCTGCATACAGATGGTTCAAAAGCTATTTGTCTGACAGAACTCAACGGACGGCTTTTAATGATTCTGCGTCGAGCCCTGTGGAGAACAGCCTTGGCGTACCACAAGGGAGTGTATTAGGGCCCATTTTATTTATTCTATATATTAATGACATGCGACGAGTCTTACGATTTTGTGATATTAATCTTTTTGCTGATGATAACGTGTTGTTCATTGCAGCTAAAAGCCTTGAGGAGGCCGTTTCACATTTGAGTGCTGATTTACGTTCTCTTAGTAGATGGTTAAAGTACAAACAGTTGAAATTAAACATAAGTAAAACTAAATTCATGGTAATTTCGCGGAATCGAGTTATCGAAGACGTCTCTGTTAAAATTGATGATGTGACAATTGATCGCGTTCGAGAGATTAAATATCTTGGTGTGATTATTGATGATAGATTAAAATTTGACTCTCACATTGACGATGTCATCAAGAAAATAGCCAAGAAGTACGGTATTCTCTGACGATTGAAAAACGATTTAACTATTGCAAGTAAAATACAATTGTACAAATCTATCATCTCTCCTCACATTGAATTTTGCCCTTCCATTTTGTTTTTAGCTAATCAAACACAAATATCGAGATTACAGCGTTTGCAAAATAAGATGATGCGGTTGATCTTGAGATGTAACAGGTTCACTTCCTCTCCTTTTTTGTTAGATGCCCTACAGTGGCTATCGGTGAAGCAGAGAGTTGTGTATTTGACAATGATGTTCATTTTTAAAGTAATAAACGGTTTGCTGCCTCGATATTTGTGTAATCGAATTGAAAGAGGAAGTGATATTCATAGATATAACACTAGAAACGCGAATGATGTTAGAACACCATATTTTTTGTACGGAGCTTCACAAAATTCGTTGTTTTTCAAAGGTATAAATGTTTTCAATTCGATGCCTATACACATCAAACGTGCAGCAACACTAACAGATTTTAAGAGACAATGTATTTCACACAACAAAGCTGCCTTTTGCTACTCTGTTAACTTTTTACTCTTGACTAATTTTGTATCTTGACGATGTTATTACAATGGATATTTTTGTATGGTTTATTGTTAAATGTTTTATATTTGTCATGGGGCACAAACAAACTAGACTTTTCGCCTCGATGATGATGATGGATTTTAAGTTTTTATTTTGTTATTGTATTTTAAAGTAGTTTTTATTTTTTGTGTAGTCTTCAAAAGTTTAAAGGACTTCTTTTTGAATTTACAAAAATATTGGCCTTTGATGCTTGAGAAGATACCATGAAATAGTAGTGGGTTGCCTGGCTGATTGTCGGAGAATTCTCTGTCAATTCTGTTGTGGTTGAAAGTTAAAGTTTGACTAGCGCCGGTCCAGGATTTTTTCGCTTTGGAAATTTTCTCGATTTCCCTGTTTGGGGATATCCTTGGTCAGCCCAAAACTAAGGTGGCGGTTCCATTAGTGTTGAAACCTCACTCTGTAGCGGGCAAGATCGGATATTGGCTTGTATTTTGATAATGTCCTTATACAGGATTCTGTGATTTGAATTGTAATAGAATTTTCTGATCGCTGGGTTTATTTGCGAACATTTGTGGTTGACATCAATAGCTTTTCACAATTATATCGCTGTAAAGCAAATGAACAGTTTTGGAAGAAGTTTATATCTGTAGATACAATCAGTTCGTTTGGTTTTGCATAACTGGTTGAATTGTTTTTAAATAAATTATCTAATAGATAAATCGTCTAGCTCAAACCTTTGTAGGGGTAAGTGGCGGGACCATCACCATCATCATCATCATCATGTTTTTCTTCCAGAACATTCCTTTTCCTTCCAGAACATTTTTTTTCTTCCAGAATATTCCTTTTTTCCAGAACTTCCAGAACATTCTTTTCCCTTCCAGATAATTCCTTTTTTCCAGGACATTCTGTTTTTCTTACGGGATGTTCTTCTTCTTCTTCTCTTGAATGTTTCCTTCCAGAACATTCTATTTTCCTTCCAAAACATTCTTTTTTCCTTCCAGAACATTCGTTTTTCTTCCAGAACATTCCTTTTTTCCAGAATATTCTTTTTTCCTTCCAGAACATTCTTCTCGCTTCCGGAAAATTCTTCCTTCTTCCAGAACATTCTTTTCCCTTCCATATCATTCCTTTTTTCCAGAACATTCTGTTTTCCTTACGGGACGTTCTTCTTCTTCTTCTTCTTCATCTTGAATGTTTCCTTCCAGAACATTCTTTTTTCCTTGCAGAACATTCTTTTTTCCTTCCAGAACATTATTTTTTCTTCCAGAACATTCCTTTTTTCCAGAACATTCTTCTTTCCTTCCAGAACATTCTTCTTGCTTCCAGAACATTCTTCCTCCTTCCAGAATATTCTTTTCCCATCCAGATCATTCCTTTTATCCAGAACATTCTGTTTTTCATACGGGTCGTCCTCCTCCTTCTTCTTCTTCCTTTTCTTCTTCTTCTATACAGTCTTATATAAGTACCCACCTTTTATATGTACCTTGGTGAAACCATCTTCCCAGCCATGTTTAGCAACCTTGAGCGTTACGAAAAGACAACCAAGGAAACTATATATATTAACTAGTTGACCCGTCGTGGCTAGCCACGATTAAAAATCATTGAAAATGTAATTTAATTGTCCTTGAACAACTCATGACTGATGCTATGTAATTGTCTGAGGGCCTTTCAATGGAGGACTATTTCACTGAATCGCTTTAAGTGCATAAAAGATCATAGGTGAAGGTAACATTACGTACTCTTAATGCACAATAACAGTAATTGCAGAAAACTACGATTGCATTATACCGGGCAGACGCTTGCCGTCCAACTCGCTAACGCCCGTCGGACCATAACAGAAAAACATCCTCTGTTTGCATTAAACCGGGCAAACGTTTGAATCAGTCGTTTGCTAAGAATTGAATCGACGCAATGCTTACACTTCGGATTTCGGAGACTTCGGTGGCATACTGCCACCTCAGTTTCTCAATCCTCAATGCGGCTTTGCCGCATACCAACTTAAATTAAACTAACATTTTTATTTTCACAATATTTTCAGCCACATAACAATAAAAAATTTACCATTTTCAAATGTTTTAAATGCCGATAATCCAAGAAATCAGATAATACAATTTCATCTATGATAAAAATATTTTTGAAAAATCGAAATATACCGAAAAACGTGATATTAAACAATTAACCCCTTGAACTGGTTGCAGCAAATTTGCAAATTTGATGTAAAATACAAAACCATTTTTGCTGTGTATTGTAAAAAATGGGACTCGCAAATAAAAAAAAATCAATTCTCTTATTGAAACAAAGAAAATATATTTACTTTTACATTTATTATAAAGACCATCTAGTTAGAAACAACTTCTTGAAACACAATATTTCGTGTAAACCAAACATCGTTGTCTTCACAGCCTTGTCCCTCCGTACTCTAGATACAAATTTAGATGAATTCGGGATTTTTTTAGCGTGAAAGTGCCACATACAACTGTCCATGAGAAAAAGCTGGGCTATTCAGTAAAAACCCACACGCTCAAACGTTTGTCCCTGCGCTTTGTTAATTGTCATAGCAAATGCTGGAATAACCGGAAATTGGCGTCTCTTAAGGATGAATGGATAATTTGAATCGCTTGGAGCAAAGTTGATTCGTGGGACACACACTACATCACCTCTGTGAGATTCAGATATGATCTCACACGTGATGAGAGATTCAAGAAGGGCTTTGACTACCATTCGTGTCCCATTGCATAAACCTTTTTTAGGGCTTAAGTTACGTGGCAGCATAACAATTGTTCCAAGCTTCAAACACAAAACGTGAGGTGGAACTCCGGAAGGATTTAGGGTGTATAGGTACTCCACAGGGTATGCATTTACATCGTTCACATCCTCAGTTTGTATTGAATCTGTGCTGTAATAAACTTTAGCAGCTCCCTCCTGCTGGTCAATTATAGCTCGGTTGATTTGTAGAATATCCTTATTGGTAGGCGCCAAAATCACACGTTTGGACAAATCCATTGATGTAAAGCGGTGGATATTTGTTTCAAATACTGTTTCAATCAAACTGCCTTGTTCAATCATATTTGATGGAATCTGCACCGCATCATGTGGGATCCCTTCAATTTGTGGTACATTCCCGATGCCTATGTCCAAAAGCCATTGATTGAAATCAGCGTCACCTTCATTTCGCATATTGGATACCAAAGATAGCATCTCAAAACAGGACCATAATGGGCTAGACTTGAGACATATTTCAAAAATATCTGCGCGTGCACCATTTGGAACGACCGGAAGAGTCTGTCGCCAATCTCCTCCAATGACTATCACCTGTATGATTAAAGAAAGGTGTACGAAAAAGCTTTATTAAATCAATTATAAAAATTATTGTTACCTTTCTTCCAAATGGAACGCTGCAGACCATCAGATCACGTAAGACCAAATCGATACACCGAAGTCCGTGCTTTGAAAGCATTGTTATTTCATCCATTATTTTTTTTTTTTAATCAGTTCGTTTATTTGTTAGGCTCAGGCGTGTGTAACACTTTACGGAGCCGATATTCAATATTGTTGTACAAAAAATTTTACTTTTTCTTATTAGTAAAAGAGGGATGCCAATTACTCGTGGCTAGCTCGAGGTTAATGGGTCACATTTTTGTTTGGAAAGGGCTAGGTAGGTAACTTATTTAAGCCATAATTTGCTGCTTTTGGTTGCGACATCTACCAAATCCTCGATCCTTGTAGTCCCTTTCAGAAACTAATCCGCAGATGGGGGACCACAGTTTGCTGGGCAGGTACAAGTAGCACGGAAACAAAAGGATAGTATAACTGGGACACAATGGTAGGGAATTTACTAGAGTGGAAGGAAGGAGGTTGATGACGTTACACTCTTAGATCAGACAAACAAAGGAATTCGTAAATCGCTTGCATGTAGGGAAGATCACGCATTCCCAAAACATCTCTTATCTCGCGGAAGGGTTGTCTACCTCGGGCCACTAGGGTATCCAATAGTCGTGTCCTGGAGGCATCATTATCCGGGCAATGCCAAACTGCGTGAGCGATGTCATCATAACCGGTTCCGCACCTACATAAATTGCTATCGACGAGGTTAATTCTGTAGAGATGTGCGTCTAGCGAGTAGTGGTTGGATATAAGTCTTGACATCACACGAATGAACCCGCGACTTACATCCAGACCTTTGAACCACGATCTCGACGAAACATTTGGAATAATGGAATGTAACCACCGCCCAAGAGAATTACTTGTCCAATCGTTTTGCCAACTTTGAAGAGAACTCTGACGTACTAATGGGAAATATTCATCATGTGAAATTCTTCTTTCAAAAATCTCGCCTTCTTGTGCGCCCACCTTTGCTAGAGAGTCCGCCATCTCATTGCCTGGAATTGAGCAATGTGAGGGGACCCATACAAAGGTAATCTTAAATGATCTTTCGACCAACACACACATCTGCTCCCTTATTTGTGCAAGGAAGTAAGATGAGTGCCTCACTGTTTTCATCGACTGCAGGGCCTCAATAGAACTGAGACTATCTGAAAAGATGAAATAATGGTCTATGGGCATGCCGGAAATTATCCCCAATGCGAAATTGATTGCTGCCAGGTCAGCAACATATACGGAACAAGGTTCCTGAAGTTTCCGGAAGGCAGAAGACTATTCATTGTGAACACCGAAACCAGTGGATCCATCAATGCGCGACCCATCAGTGAAAAATCTACTATTGCGATTGACATGTCGGTACTTTTCAATAAAAATATGGGGAATTATAATAGGCCGAAGTTGATCTGGAACTCCTTGAATGGCCTGTTTCATGGAGAGATCATAATCAATGGAGGAACTGTGATAAGGGAAGCGTACACTAGGAGAATTGTAGCATGGAAGACTAATAATGGATGACATATAGTTAATATAGATTCGCAAGAATCTAGACTGGATACTCAATTCGAGCATTTCTTCGAAGTTTTCAATCACAAGGTTGTTACTGATTCCACACTTGATCAGTATTCTAGATGAGAGCTCCCAGAAGCCGTTCTGTAAGGGTTTTACTCCTGCCAGAACCTCCAGGCTCATATTATGCGTTGAATGCATACAGCCAAGGGCAATACGTAAACAACGATATTGAACGCGTTCCAATTTAATGAGGTGGCTGTTTCTTGCCGAGAGGAATCAAAAAGAGCCATATTCGAGAACTGAAAGAATAGTTGTTTTGTAGAGTTTAATTAGGTCTTCCGGGTGAGCACCCCACAATGTTCCGGAAATTGATCTTAGAAAATTGATCCTTGGTTGACATTTCTGTTTTAAATACGCAATGTAAGTGCCCCAAGTGCATTTTGAATCAAACATGACTCCTAAATACCTATTTGAAAGTCAAAGATTGGGTAATGTCTCTTCCCAACAGCTTGAGACGCAGTTGGGCTGGAAACCGCTTTCTAGTAAACACTACCAATTCGTTTTTTTGCGGTGAAAACTCGATCCCCAAATTTCTGGCCCAGATGGACAGATTATTTAGGGAATTTTGCAATGGTCTTTGCAAGACTTCCGCACGCGGACCTCTTAAGGAGATCACAGCGTCGTCTGCAAGTTGTCTAAGCGTGCATCTATTTTCCAAGCAGTTATCAATATCTTTAACATAAAAATTATAAAATAAGGGACTTAAACATGAGCCTTGAAGTAAGCCCATTCTGGAAGTTGTCAGTTGGCCTAGATTGAAGGTCATTTGTTTTTCTGACAGTAAATTATACAAAAAATTATTTAAAATTCCTGGTAAACCACTACTGTGCAGACTATCTGCCAGTATATCTATGGAAACTGAATCAAATGCGCCCTTAATATCCAGAAACACTGAAGCCAATTGCTCCTTGTGTGCAAAGGCCAGTTGTATATCAGATGAAAGCAACGCTAAACAATCGTTTGTTCCTTTGCTCTTTCGGAAACCAAATTGCGTATTTGATAGCAGGTTGTTTGATTCAACCCAACGGTCAAGTCGTGATAGGATCATTTTTTCTAACAATTTCCTTAAACATGATAGCATAGAGATCGGACGGTAAGAATTGTAATCAGACGCTGGTTTTCCAGGCTTTTGAATAGCTATTACTTTAACCTGTCTCCATTCGGGTGGGACTATGTTTAATTCCAAGAGAGTGTTATACAGGTTAAGTAATCGTCTTTTAGCGATATCGGGTAGATTTTTCAGAAGGTTGAATTTAATCATATCGTTTCCCGGAGCAGAATTTTTGGAATTAAAGAAGAGCCATTGAAAATTCCAACATTGTGAATGGTTCGTCCAGAAAACCGTTACTTCGGGTGGAATCCCGTAAGTTCGGTTTTGTTGGAACAGAGTCTGGACAAACCTTTTTAGCGAAGTCGAATATCCACTGCATGGAGTATTCTTCACTCTCATTGGAGGATGAGCGGTTTCGCATGTAACGAGCCTTTCTCCAAAGCGTTGTAATCGAGATTTCTCTAGATAGTCCCTCTACAAACGAACGCCAATAATTGCGTTTCTTTGCTTTGAGTAAGTTTTTAAGCTTTTTTTCAAGCTTTAGGTACCTATCAAAAAGCTCACATGTTTCATGTCTACGATAATCTTTAAACGCATCGGATTTCTCAAGATACAACTTAGTGCATTCGTCATCCCATCCAGGGGTGGCGGGTCTTCTTTTGAGGGATGCACTTGGAACACGTCGTTTCTGAGATTCTAATGCACTTTTGTACATCAGTTCGGAAAGGAAACGATACTCTTCTAATGGTGGAAGAGGATCGGTAGAATCAATACCAAGGGTTACCGCCGATGTAAAATGTTGCCAATCAATATGCTTCGTGAGGTCATAAGCAACATGGATTGACTGGTCTGTTTTTTGAAAACTATTTGTGATTGAGATAATAATTGGTAAGTGGTCACTACCATGGGGATCATTGATTACCTTCCACAGACAATCTAATGATAGTGAATTAGAGCACAAAGATATGTCAAGTCGACTCTCCCTGGCAGGAGGTTTTGCTATTCGTGTCGTTTCCCCAGTGTTCAAGATGGTCAAGTTAAAAGTCGCATAAGTCATAAAAAATACCCGCTCTATTGTCATCGTATTGTTCGCCCCAAGCAGTACCGTGGGAGTTCAGATCACCCAGAATAAGAACTGGAGATGGAAGTAATGTAATTGAACTCCAAAGTTGACGGCGGTTTATTGATGTCCTCGGAGGGACATCGAAAGATATGAATTCACCAATGCGGGGCCATTTATTTCATCCATTATGATGAGGACTGCCTTTCTAATGTCCTCGGCTTCTTTAGAGTTTTGGAGAATCTTCGAGACAGACGTCTCCGTAATAGGCACTGGTAGTTTGAAACCTGGATGAATCGTTTGACTTTCTTTGATGAGGGTTGCTGCTATTCCTGTAGTGGCATAGGTAAGTACAGTTTGTCCACGACTTCTTAAGAAGCTGATTAACGTGTTGTATAAGTATGTCTTAACGGAACCTCCCGGTCCGTTGAGGTAGAACAGCTTGTGGCTTCCACCGTCATCTATACTTTTCATTATTTTTCTGAACGCATCTAGCTGATGAACATTCATCGTGGAAATTGTGTGCTCTGCTTCAATGGATTCTTGCTCTGTATTGATACACTCGACGCTTGAAATATTAATGGTAGCTTCTGGCAATCCAAAAGAGGAACAACTAAATCCGTGCTGACTTGAGACGTCCTTGAGATCGTTAAGAGCAAGATTTATAGCATTTCGCTCATCGTTCCGCTGGGAAAAATCAAGACACATATGAGCAACGTACTTTTCCCACTAAGCCAATGGATTTGTTGGAGCACAAAATACACAAATAAGCGCAAAAGTTTGTCTCAATTGGGGAGGCATGAGAAAAACTACCGCTTCATCCAAACATTTTTCCCACTTTTCGTCTGACGACAGAAGGTTCAAATGAAATGCTGCTTCCTTGAAAGTGTGATACTCGACACCATTTATGGTTTGAAGGTACTCAAAACTTGTAGCACCAGGCACGTGAAGAAGCAGTAATCGTAGACAGAAGCGCTCAATATCTTGCAATCCGACGGTATACATCCTTGCCACAATCTTTGTTCCACGTTGTCGTCGAACCCATGCAGCACGCTGGAATACATAATGATGTGGAATCTCCGTGTACAGATACTGATTAGCACATGGATCTTCTTGATTCAGCTTGAACCAAGCTTGAAGTTTTGTGCTTCGAATCGCTGCTTGATCGAGAGCTTCTTGTGCATGCCCCGCCTCAAATATAATTTGCTGTTGGTTGGGCAGATGAACTGGCAGGTGAATAACCGTGTGTGACCGGTCATGCATAGGAAATTCCAACAACCGCCACATTGCCTCCGGCGCGCTCACGTACCGCGCATTGATGAAAGTAGCAATTTCGTCGTGTATCATCGTTTGATTATCTCCACCGCCAACAACAATGTTTGCACAGTCAAATCCTTTATAAACGTATTTATAAATGTACTTTACTGCTTTCAATGATGTACAAATCTCAGTGTTATCTCAACATCTCGCATTGTATCTCAACAGAAGATATCTGTTAAGCGGTACCACATAACGATTGTCCAGTTCACGATTTCCAACCGTTACACTAACATCTCGCCGGCGGTACAAAGGATAACCGTTGGCATTAGTTACTGTTTCGGGCTGAAGCTGTTTTGGAAATTGCTTCTTACATTCTCCATTCTCCATACATGGTGCTGATGGGCAAACGGGACCACATGGACCACAGGAATTTCAGCACACACAACTGCATCAATTCGTTCTGAAGTTTTGAACTTATCTCCTTCTTCCAACACTACCATCATGTGAGCGTGAGGTAGCCCACGTTTTTGGAACTCAATTGTATACACAAAGGCAATACATTTTCCTAGTACATGGTTCACTGTTACATCATCTATTAGTACTCTGAGCTTCAACCGAAATACTCGAGCAACTAAGTCAGGACGATCGCATGCGTGTTCAAAATTTCTCATATTAATTTTTATTTCGTCCCAGTTCGGATTCGCAGTGAATGTGATGAAAAGGTCAGGTGGGCCATATCTACCAAATATTTACATCGCATCCTGGAGCCGCTCCCTCATATTTCGTGGAGATCCTTCAAAGGAAGATGGCAAAATGATTGGAATTCCTGCCTCTAATCTAGCATCCCCAGCAACGTTTGCGACGTGATCTGCAAGTCCTTGATACAACTCCACTCGTAGTTTGTTCTGCTTATAACGTACAAAGTTTAGGTTGTTCGCCTCAACTTGAAGATAGGAATCTACGATCCACTGTTGGGTTAGCTTTCCCGCACTGATGATAGGGTTGAACTCATTACGAATTGCAGTTTGTGCAACCTTAAACTGGACCATGCTCACATTTGTCCTGCTTCCTTGCAATGCAATTGGTAAAATATCTTTGAGTTTTTAAGTACGAAACAATTTTTTGTGTTGAGCTTACCTGGATACGGCTCACATTCCCAGTTAGGCTGCCAACCAGGTTCGCCGTACGGATACAGGATCACATGTGTCATTGGATCAAGGTTTGGACTCAAGATGTTGATGTTGACAATTTGTTGATTCTCTTTGACTGGATTTCTAGGATAAATTCTAATGTCACGTTCAAATGGTGGCTCACCGTCATTGTCAACAAATACCATTGCTATTTCATTGGATGTTGGCATGTTATAACGGCGTTGGTCACTTTGACGGTCACGACGCATCACCATGTTAACTACTGGGATGGATTTATTTTCTCGTTCTGCTGTTGCTCGTTCTCGTTCTTCAATTTCGCGAATCATTTGGTATGAAGCAGCAAGTCGATTATTTTCACGAAGGAAACGATCAATAGCATCCATCACTTGAGGGCAACATCCTTCATTTTCAGTTTCTTCAATCCTTTGCTCCACAGGCTGAATGCTATCTACAACATACAGCTGTGCAAATTTCCGTGATAGTCCCTCGGGTGGATTAAGATGTGTAAGTCGGTGATGCACCGTTCCATGAATTCTGAAAACATATGGCCCACTTCCGAGAGGATCGGCTATCTGAGCACCCATGGAAGCAAATGACATGGCGGAGTTATACGACCGGATATACCTTCTGAATTCCTTGTGATGCGCATTTGATGGATCAGTCAAAAGTGAGACCAAAAACGCGGGATATTGTAGAACATTGCCATCAATATCCACAGGTTTTGGTAGCTTTACTTTTCCTTTGTGGCAGCAGGATTTTAAGTTTTTGTCAGCAGGCAGCTCTTTTTCGAAGTTTTTTGAGCTCTATAACTGACATATGCAGGTCATTGGGCCACAATCAGGCCGACGTACCATAACTTCATCAGAACAATTGGCTTCCACTTGCACTAATGATCGCCGTTGATCCATTTGCCTTTGGCGATGATTTTGTAACTGCTCCGTGGTCTCCTTCGAACGACGCATAGAATGAGCCACTGCATCTTTTTTTCCCACTATCTGAGCTTGTTCTGGAGTTTTTCGCAAACGTTGAGCTATTATTGATGCCCGATAGGATTGCCGATTTTTTTCCTGGTCTTGGCGTGCACGGAACCTTTGTTTCTGAGTAATAGAATGCATTTAATGATAGATTTAAAATGCAAATAATTATTTCGATCGTTATATTATTGTGTTTGCATACAATTCAATGTTTCACTATTTCTTAAGTCAATCACTATTCTGAGTTTTTTGTTCCCACGCAAGATAAGTCACAGTATCTTTGCAACATTTAACCATTACACCACTTGTATCTTTACACAGACAGCTTTGTTAGATAGGTAAATTTCCTTATGGCTTTCCAGCAACACCGTGGTTAATATCGAAAACTGTAAAACACTGATTTTCACTTGCACTGTTACTTTCTTCTGCTTGATTACTACCAGACTTTCAACCTTTGCCAGTTGATATCGAACTTATCAACAGAACCGCTTAAATTGCGCCCTTATATACTGCATATTTGGAGATTCTAGAATGTTATCGAATTTTCGACTTCAAGCGATGTCTTTCTTCCAGAACATTCTTTTTCCTTCCAGAACATTCTTTTTCTTGCCAGAATTTTTTTTTCTACGAGAAAATTCTTTTCTTTCAGAACATTCTATTTCCAGAACATTCTTTTAACATTTTTTTCCTTCCAGAACATTCCTTTTTCCAAAACATTCTTCTTCCTTCCAGAACATTCTTTTTTTTCCAGAACATTCTTCTTCTTTCCAGAACATTTATTTTTCTTCCAGAACATTCTATTTCCTTCCAGATAATTCTTTTTTCTCCCAGAGGATTCTTTTTCCTTCCAGAACATTCTTTTTTCCTTCCAGAACATTCTTTTTTCTTCCAGAACATTCCTTTTTTCCAGAACATTCTTCTTCCTTCCAGAACATTCTTCCTCCTTCCAAAACAATCTTACTCCTTCCAGAACATTCTTTTCCCTTCCAGATCATTCCTTTTTCCCAGAACGGCCTGTTGAAGTGGCGGACTTAGTCCGTGCTTCAACCTACCCCGCAGTTCGATGTTAGGCAAAAATGTCGTTGGTTCGAGTACCACTGTACACATGCCCTTTTCGCTCAATTTTCCTAAAACATCTGCTATGTTTCCAAGCCTGCCGCACACTAGCGGAACTATCAAAACTTTCTCTTCATATCTTTCATTCTAGCCAAAAACATTGTTGTTCACTCTTGGTGCCTCATGGTGATGAGCGAACATTTCCTTCTATATTAATTAGTTTTTCGTATTTTCACGAAATATACGTCATTGAAAAATAAAAACGCTAATATTTTACACAAATAGCTTGATTTTTATTGATGCATTGTTCATGGTATCCAAATGGTCTGATGGCTTACAATTGGTGTTATTAAAAACGATAAAACGTGGTGTATAATCGCCGCTAGCTGAAAAGCAAGAAGTGCATCGTAAAGTAGTAAGATATATATGACAAAAAAAAAACAAAACCATTCGAATTCACTGGTAAGAATACCAAATGTAGAACAGCAATATAATGGGACACAACATAAATTACAAGCACACTTTTATAAAACCTTTCACACGCCCCCTGTTGAAGTGGCGGACTTGTTCCGTCCCTACAACCTACCCCGCAGTGGGATGTTAGGCAAAGATTGACGTCCATGGTTCGAGTACCATTGGATACATGCCCTTTCGCTCAATTTTCAAAAACATCTGTTAATTTTCCTACCTGCCGCACTCTGACGGACCTTTCAACACTTTCTCTTCACATCTTTCATTCTAGCCAAAAACATTGTTGTTCACTCTTGGTGCCTCATGGTGATGAGCGAACATCTCCTTCTACATCATAATTGTTACTCCTCGCACGGAGAATACATAACATAACAATTAATGTAACAGCACAGCTTTAAGCACCAGCAGTATCAGCAGTTAAACAAAAAATTACGATCACCTTGTGATTTGTGCAGTATTGTTTGATGATTTTCGTGATGACAATCATAATCATCATCATCATCAAAGTCGCGAAATGGATATTTAAGTTCGAGAGTGCGTGTTGGCATATCGGTTTCCCATATTGGTTTTCCCACAGATGGAGTAGAACCGTGAAAGGCTTCTCTCGTGGAGGTGATCGATTTTCGCAGCATCAAAGCAATCTATTCATTTCAATTATGAAAATAATAAACCTGACAAAAATACAATATAACCCATTCCTCAAACATCCAAAACCGTCAATTTTTTTTCATCATATGACACATATTTAACATCTCCGATAAGTCCAATTAGCAAACGAAATCAAGAAGCTAATTTCAGTACACAAAATCCCAGTTTGTATGCCACCACCGGAACTGGTTTGTTTGTTAGAATAACAATTACAACACGTGATGAAGTAGGAGCAGCATATAAATTACTGAATGAGACAAGCAAACATACAGGTGCTTTGTTTTGTTTAGAATTTATGTTCTGTTATGAAATACCCGGCCTTTGGCTATTATTGATTTAGAGAGAAACGAGTTAGTTTATGGAGAAACCCCGTCCACAACTAGCAGCCGAGCTTATATCAATCCTAGTTGAGCTTATTGATTGCATCCGCGGTTCCAAATATTTATTCCCACATGCTCTAACGACAATGCGGTATAAAGGCTTGCAGTTGATTGTTATGTTAACAAGTGTATTCATTAAAAAAAAAATAGGATTTTACTCAGACGGCTCTGTGTCACAACCAGAAAACCTTAATCTACCCAATAACTCCTCCTCAGGTTCCCAACTATCCATTCAGCTGGCCATTCTACATACATTTTTCGTACATTTTATTGAATGTCCTCTCAATTTTTAAGAAAATTGACTAATATTTAAAATCTCCCCTATGGAAACGATTTCAGAAACTTTGTTTGGACAATATAAAAGAAATATCGCTTGCCAACCTAATAATGATGAAGAACCAGTCACTGAACAGGTAAAAATTACTTTATAACGGAAAACAGGCAACCATTATGGCTCCAGAACCTTTATATCAACATATTCAAGACTCTTATAAAGAAAATTTCAAAAAGGATATTTTATTAATACTCTAAATTTAGTCATAAATGTTCAAGTTGAAAACACAACGAACTAATAATCAGAGCACACACAAGAGCACATCTTGGATTTGCTTAATTTTGAAGCTCAATTAAAACAAACATACCTTTTCCCCATATACAAAAGAAAATTAGAGATTAAGAAATCTGTAATAAACACAAATACGAGCGAATGTTTTACCCAGACCAGCAACCGAAAACCCATTTGAAAGGATACAAATGGACATTTTAAGTTAGGGAAATGCTGTTTCTTATGCCTAGTAGACTCATTCACAAAACTTCACAAATTTCAATGATGTAGATCCAGATTGTTGAATTCTAACGAATGAAGCTTCCCTGTTGACACCAGAATACCAAAAAAGAAACAGATATATAGTCATAAGAAAGTGATATAATCAAAACGACATGGCTATTCAGTATGGTTCAACGGATATGAAATGAAGGAACATCCGAATTAAGCATGTTTAAAGTACACCACGAGATGATGAAATCATTTTCAAATATATTTGTTAACCATGCGTCATCATATTTGCAATATAGCAACTCAATTAACCTATTTTTTAATTACTATACTTTTTAAGGCTTAACATTTTGGATGTTTGACCCTTGAGGAACCCGTGATTGAAAAAAAAACTCACAAGTCGGCGCACAGAGGAAAAAATATAAACCGGTCGTTCCGGATCAGTTGTATCACAAATGAAACTACTTTTAGGGAAATATCTTCAAGTGATCGACTTCAGACCGGACGTGTCATAGATAATGTTTTAAGCGGTGGGTGAAACAGTTCCCTGTCGAACCGATTGTGAGTCGATATAAAAATCCGATCTAAAAGAGGGAATAATTGTGTTTTAGTGAAGATAAGCAGTGAAGTGCCTAAATTTACCGTTCCGTGAAACGTTGTCCACTATAGTTCCGGGCTTGGGATTCTCCATGCGATTGAAGAAACGAGTGTTAATTTGTTTGTTGACCACTACGAAGGTGCCCAGAGCGTTCTGATTGGATTCAGTTTTTCCAAAACCGAATTGACTTCGTATTCGAACATTCGCAGTTGCCGACGCCATCCCGGTAGACGATGATTCGTTTCGGTAGTTCTCTATACTTCTCTATAAGTCGCAAATAGTTGCGGATTTCTTTGCCGTTTGAGTGTTCGATAACGGTGGAATACAACTTGGGTGTGCTTTTGTTGTCATGGTTCATAGAGGCCACCACAGATCCAAACGATTCTGAGCATCGTGGCAAACATCAAAACCGGTCGTCATCAGACCATTGAGGGGAATCTTGACTTTCCACGGAATACCACCCAGTTTGCAGTTTATATGGATGTCGACCTTGGTTGCGACAGATACGAGCGTCCGCACATTGTCACCCTTGGGTGTAATCGTTCTCCGATCATATAAAGGATTTTTCCAAAAATGAGATGTTCACCACTAGAACAATTGAATTAATAAATCATTTTTAAACGCCCTATTTTTTAAAACTTATGCCTTGTACAGACTTACAACGTACAGCGTTGTACTCCTTTAGTCTAGTACGTGTTTTTCTGTACCGGATTAAAGTATTTGACAGTTCGTACAACGCTGTACGATGTATATGTCTGTACAAGGTATTACCATAGACTAACTCTAAGACCAGTAGGTCCCATACAAAAACGATTTTTTTCTTGGATCAGTCAGTACTAGAACATCGTCCCAAGCTCGGTCCCAAGCTCAATAATGCACCCCTTATAATGAACTCACATGAACACACTCTAAAATACTCTGTCAAAATAACACAGCAAATCAAAACAAAGGCGCAAATATGTATAACAAGGTGCTGGCTTCAAGGTGTAATTCGGACCAAGGGGTTCTACAACAGTGAACCAATTTCAAATCGCTAGTTACATATTGATTGTTGGTATTACCAACAATCAATATGCAACTAGCGATTTGGAATTGGTTCACTGTTTTGTCAGAACCCCTTGGTCCGAATTACACCTTGAAGCCAGCACATTGTTATACATGTTTGCGCCTTTGTTTTGATTTGCTGTGTTATGTTGACATAATATTTGAGAGTGTGTTCATGTGAGTTCATTATGAGGGGCGCATTATTAAGCTTGGGACCGAGCTTGGGACCGTTGTTCTAGTACTGACTGAGCCAAGAAAAAAAATCGTTTTTGTATGGGACCTACTGGTCTTAGAGTTAGTCTATGGTATTACCAACAATCAATATGCAACTAGCGATTTGGAATTGGTTCACTGTTGTAGAACCCCTTGGCCCGAATTACACCTTGAAGCCAGCACCTTGTTATACATGTTTGCGCCTTTGTTTTGATTTGCTGTGTTATGTTGACAGAATATTTGAGAGTGTGTTCATGTGAGTTCATTATGAGGGGCGCATTATTAAGCTTGGGACCGTTGTTCTAGTACTGACTGAGCTAAGAAAAAAATCGTTTTTGTATGGGACCTACTGGTCTTAGAGTTAGTCTATGGTATTACGGTGCTGTTCAGGAATCGATTGCACTTGTGATAATCTGCAGCAGGTTCCGGGGCACTGAAGGCACAAGCGAGCCCAGTTTTTCATGAAACGGTGTTTATCGTGTGACCGAAGAAACCTGAAAAAAACAATAAACACAATTAGATGTTTGTCGATACTATTCGCTAATATATCGAAGTCATTACCATTGAATTTGCTGACAACTTCACAGTTTTTGTGAAGCACCGACTGTACGTTTCGAATTTATCAAAATTTATTAAAAACGCGAAACGGTAGACTTTGTTTTGACAAGAAAGAGTGTTGCCGAAGTTGAAAATGAAAAAACATGAGAGAACTGTTGTTGTTTTTTCTAGTACTACTCTGATAATGATATTCTAGTATACATGGAACTTGATACACTGAAAATTTTGATCAGTTGCGTCATGAAAAAATCGTCCGTCCGATGTCCGTAATTAGTCCGTGATATGACGGCGGATATTCTAACCAAACCGGTTGGAGGCACCAAACAATTGAAGTTTTCAAGAGCGATGGGTTTGGTTGGTGAAGTTGAGGAAGATAACTACAATATTGAAGAGGAGTGTTGCGGGGAGCAATATTTTTCTACCTACGCCCATGGCTACACCAGCAGCTATCGAGAGAGTGCATAACGGAGAAGAGGAGAAGAGAAAAAGAACAGAAGTGTTGTATCAATTACAAATGAACCGTTGAAAATAAAGGACGTATTACTTTGCTACGTGCCTTTGTTTCAATTCTTCCGATCACGTTACGCGAGTTCCCAATTAAATTCCCTCAGTTTTGGTCCGGTGCTTTGTGTCCATCAGTTTGGATCATGTCCGCTGTGTATCTGTGGTTGCTCTCCGGTGTTATTCTCCCACATTGCACAGTTCATCAGCTCCATAAAGATGCATCGCCAAATTTTGCACAAAAGCTCCACCGTTCTTGGACAACGAATTGATGTGCTCGATTTCAGCGGTGGTTATGTGAAGATCTTCACCAGGAGTAAAGGTCTAGCAAGAAAAAAGTTTGAAAAAGTTGAAAACAGTCAGTACTAAAGATGTTTAATGTTTTATGTGCTATGTCTCTTTGTCTGTGGTGCATATCTAAAGTGTAATTAAGATGAAAATTTACTAACCTGTTTAGCATTTGGATTTTCCTTTGCAGATTTTGCTTCCGAAACCGCATGAACAACTAAATCGTTCAGTTGAGCGATTTCTGCATCTTTGGCATCGATCTTCTTTTTATATTTTCGGAGGGTATCTGATTGTTTATTGCACCGTTTCAATAAAAGTGCATTATGGTCATCCGTGACTTCAATTTCCGCTTCAGGATCCAAACAACTATGGGCTTTTGTATTTACTTTTTGTATATTGGTACGTGTTGATACTTGAGGATCCGTTCTTTGAGATGCAGGAGCAATATCCGCAATTTCTTCTGAGGAGTTGTCAATCTGCTCGACGTTGTCGTTCAGTTGTTGCCGTAAATGGTTTCACCTGATATTTTCTCGGCCATGTCATCATTCATAATAATTGGCGGATGTTCTTTTTTATTCCTGGTCGGAGCTTGGGTAGTGGATAGCATCATCCCGATAATTGAGCTTGTTCCCGGTATGCCCAAAGGATTTATAAACGTTTGCTCCATCTCACTCCGAGAGTCATGCATTGCAACGTCGACAAATTCATGGCCAGTTTGGCTGTAGTTTGTCACAGCATTTTGTGAAAGAGCTGTCGACAACTAAAAAAGTGGTAAAATTAAGGAAATACTCATTCTTTCTGGTGGATTCGACGGTTGATTAAGTTTAAGTTATGCGATTGAGTAGATTAGCATCAAAAACAAAGAATTGAGATTCAAAACTCGATTCAATACTAATACTACTCAATCAACAATAACTATATTCATGATTAAAGATTGGGAACTATCTGGATCTTACCATTGATTGTAAGTTGGTTTGATTTTCTTCGTTGGCTTGTTGTCGATTAACTGGCTCCTGGCGGGTACACACACGCTTATTTTTTGAAACACATGCTAGTGAAGAAATACAAGTATTTTTTAGTGTAAAATTGTAATAAGTTATTATTTTAGCTTACCAGTGACTCCACTTGCATTCTGTTTTTGTTTTTAACAAGTTTTCGGAGGCATTGTTTTAAAAAAATACGTTTCGCAATGCAACAGTTCAATATGGAGACTCTCTAAAGCTGAGATCAGACTGTTTGAAGAAACGCCAAATATTTGACAAATTTTGACAAATATATTTGATTAACGGAGGATTGCCAAAGATATTTGACCAAATACTGCAATGGCAAATATACGGTTTGTGTTTGTCGATCCAATTATTTGACAATTTGTCAAATAGTGTGATACCACGGATAATAACAGACATCGGACGGACGATTTATGCATGACGCACCTGGTCAAAATTTTCAGTGTATCAAGTTCCATGTATACTAGAATATCATGATATCATTATCAAAGCAGTACTAGAAAAAAAAAACAGCAACACTTCTTTCATGTTTTTTTCAACTTCGGCAACACTGTTCCTTGTCAAAACAAAGTCAACCGTTTTGCGTTTTCAATAAATTTAAATTGAATATCTAATTCACGGAACAATCCTTTGTTTGATACGGGTTTCTTCGGTTGTAGCACTGGTATTTATTTATTTATTTATTTATTTATTTATTATATATATTCCATCTGACCTAATGTGGTCTTAATGAATTTGTTTATGACGGGGAAAAGCCGTTTTAATTTGGCGTAAAAACCCCGTATCTTTTGCAAAACAATACAATAAAAAACAATACAATACAATACAAAACATTGCTTAGTTGCGCATTCTTAAACAGGATTACAAACGTAGAGTATAGTCAGAGTATAAAATAAGAAACATCCATAGTTCGGAGCTGTCCTCGTCGTCAATCAATTATCCTCATCAAATATCCTTCTCGTAGTATGCCATTCTGTTAGTCTGCGCTTGAATGTTGCCAAAGTACAGTTAAAGTCGAATAAAAAATACACGACGTTGAACCTAGCTGACATGAAGCGGATAGGGTCATGAAGTCCATATGATGAATTACGGGGTTCAAGCAGCAAAAAGTCCCGCTGGCGAAGCATTCGTTCAGGAGCGTAGAGGTTGAGCTGACTTAATAGCTCCGGTGAGTCAATTCCACCTGTTAGTGTATTGGCAAGGAAAACAGCTTGCGCAATATTTCGCCTATGGTCCAATGTCTGTAGTCCCAGCAATCTGCATCTATCTTCGTATCGTGGAAGGTTCAACGGGTCACGCCACGGTAGGCGACGCAGGGCATATCTCACGTATCTTCGTTGAATTGCTTCGATCCTAGCTGTCCATGTTGCCTGATATGGGCACCAAACAACAGAGTTGGATTCCAAAATCGACCGCACCAAGGCACAGTACAAAGACCGAAGGCAGAGAGGGTCTTTAAATTCACTAGATATTTTAAAAATGAAACCCAGCTGTCGATTCGCTTTGCTGATAATATCGTCATAATGCAATCGATACGTTAGTGCCGAATCCAGAGTGACACCAAGATCACGAACTTGATGAACACGTTCGAGAGGCTGGCCGTTCATTGCATAATTGTGCGTGATCGGATTGAGCTTGCGATGAAATAAAATGATGTTGCATTTGTGGATGCTTAACGTCAGCATGTTTCGGGCGCACCAACCAGCGAACCGATCTAACAACAGTTGCAGTGCACAGCAGTCCTGGATGGTTTTGATGACCATGAAGATTTTGACGTCATCAGCGTAAAACACACGGCAACCAGATGGTAGTGCGGTAGAAAGCTCGTTAATGAAGAGTGAGAATAACAAAGGGCCAAGATTGCTCCCTTGTGGTACGCCGGATGAATTTGAGAATGCTTCCGAAGATTCAGATCCTATTTTAACGGTGAGCCTACGTTTTTCAAGGTATGATTCAAACCAGCTGACAAGGTCCGCAGAGATACCAATTCTTCGTAGGCGTTCAAGTAGTATCCCATGGTCAACTCGATCAAAAGCAGATTTGAAATCAGTGTAAGCAGTGTCGATCTGTGCGCCAGCATCAATGTGGCGTATGCAAAACGAGGCAAACTGTATGAGATTTGTCGAGGTTGATCTCTTGGGAACGAAACCATGCTGATCCGTAGAGATGTAATTCTTACACGAGTTGAAAAGTACCTCGTTCATTATGATCTCGAAAACCTTTGAACAAGCACACAACGAAGTTATGCCTCTGAAATTCTCGATGTTCCGTCGATCTCCTTTTTTAAACACAGGGAACATGACTGACGTCTTCCAACTTCCAGGAAATACATGCTGCCGTAATGAAATGTTGAACAGTTTCACGAGAGGGGAGATTAACTCTTCGCTGCATTTTTTAAGGATACAGGACGGTATGCCATCAGGACTGGATGCAGAGTCTTTCAATTTATTTATTGCAGCGTTTACTTGATGGGTCGTGATCTCAAAGCTATTTAGGAAGCACACGTCCCTAGGTGTGTCTCTACAAGCGTCTGCAATTTGATGTATAGACGAAGGAGATTCAGAAAAAGCACGTCTGAAGTGAGTTGCAAATAAATTGCACTTTTCCGATGCGGATGTGGCGACTTCGTTACCCAGAAACATATCAACGGGCAATCCATTCTCCTTCCGTTTAGTGTTAACAAACTTCCAAAATTGTCGTGGCTGTCGGCGAAGATTTTCCTGAGTGCGTATACAGTAGCGCTTATACAGGAAACGGTTATACGTGCGATAATTAGTACTTGCACGTGCTAAATGATGCTTGGCGAAAGAGCAACGAGACTGACAGTAGGTTCGTAGTGCTCTCGATCTTAGGCGTTTGAGACGTCGTAAATGTGCATTCCCCCAAGGTGGCTTAGGAGACGGCCTACGCATTGGCACAAAATCAACCAAGTAGGTCTTCAACACGTTAGTGAAGTATTCCACAGCAACATCAATGTCTTCCGTGGTTTCCAGGATATGCCAGTCAGTTTCACGAAGCGCTTCTATCAATCCCTCAAAATCGGCACGACGGAAATCAAGCCCTCGGTCATCCGGAATGCTTGCAAATACAATTGGCTATGAGAGAGTTGCCGTTATAACAAAAGCGGGATGATTCGAATCAAGAAGAGAAAGCGGTTCTACAGCTTCTTCAATCTGGCATGCAGCAAACGTTTTTTCATTCACCAGAGCGAAATCCAGGATTCGAGCGTTCTGATTGTAAATGTGGTTAACTTGAAACAGACCATGCAGACTGAATCCATCGAGTAACGAAGCGCAAGCAGCAGATATATTTGACTGCAATACGTCTACGGAAGGACGATCATTACTAGGTGTGTTCCAAACAAGACCCGATTGATTATAGTCGCCAAGCAAAATAGCATGATCGTTATTTCCCAGATTTGAATGAATTGCTTCAATAGATTCGATATGGTGATTTACGCTGAGTAAATCATTCTTGCGATCGGGTGGTAGATAAATAACACCAATACTGATAGAACAGCGACGCATCCTTAACCTTACCCACAGCTGTTCAAATGAAACGTTCACTGGGGTGGGATCGACATAGCCGTTGAAATAAGTTGAGATAGCAATTAACACTCCCCCTCCACGTGATTTACGACTATTTGAATGGTTGCGATCCGTTCTGTACACGGTGTATAACTCTCCAAAAAGCTGGGCAGAGAATATTCTATCATCAAGCCACGTTTTCGTAAGAACGATGACGTCATAGTGACAAGACGAAACAGCTACGAAAACTTCATCAATTTTTGTGCGTAAGCCCCGAACATTCTGGTAGTACACCGTTAATTGATGAGCACCATCTTCGGCCGGATTGTTGCAAGCAGGTATAGCTAAATTTGAATCGATCTGAAAATTGGAGCTCCTTGATTGACGTGCAGTACCATTCATGACTTCGGCTGGACATATACTAATTCTTGCATTACCTGGACAAAAAGAAGCTGAATCTGGATTAGCCATAGCGCGTGAAGCCTTAGGTTCGCTGACGTGAGCAGATGTCATTTCGTCCCGCTGGATGAGTGGTACGACCGGGGGTAATGTGCGTTCGGCAAGTTGGAAATCCCCCTCACCACTGAACACAGGAACGGAACGGCTTGGAAGACTGGAACAGACAGCAGAAGAGCAGCGGATCTCGATTGTGTCGACTGGCTTGGGGGCTTCCATCAAGCTGTGTGATGTGCGTTCCGGTGTCTGCATGTTTTGATGACCGGATGGGTGACGACTTGATACTTTCATTGATGAACCACCGCTGGAAACGCGATGGAATTCAGGAAGCGAAGATGTGGAAATTTTATCGTACTTGCCTGAGAGTGGTTGTTGGGAGACCCCTACACCAGACTCGACCGCAGGGCCAGAACGGCTCTGATGGCAGGAAACAGGGTGATGATGTTGGTGGAAAATAGTTGGCGCGACTGGGTCGAGCGGCTCGGGGTCCCCCATGGAGCGACAGGCAATGCGTTCTGGCAAACAGTAGCTAGATGCGACGTCTGAGCGTAAGAACTGACTGTCGGTAGGTACAGACAGTAAAGGATTGCCCATCGGAGTATCATTGTCGATGCAGTTGATAATAAGTGCGACGGAGTTCAAAGAAGCGCTGGAACACGAAGATTGATCAGGTAGGGAACTGTTTCTAACGAAAACGTACTTGCCTGAGAGTGGTTTTTGGGAGACCCCTACACCAGACTCGACCACAGGGCCAGAACGGCTCTGATGGCAGGAAACAGGGCGATGATGTTGATAGAAAGCAGCAGGCGCGACTGGGTCGAGTGGCTCGAGGTCCCCCATGAGGTGATAGGCAGTGCGTTCTGGCAAACTGGAGCAGAGTGTGTTCCGGCACTGATTATAGTGTGACATTCGCTTTGGGGTTAATGGAGATCCATTTCGGAAGCAGGTGTCGAAATTGCAGACCCTCCTGTTTCTCGAGATATCCGAATGGTAGGTGTATTCGTGTGAGGCTGCCATAAGTTTTTTGAGGTATGATCCTCGAACTCACGGAACATTAATCCTTTCGGCCAGGTTTCAGCATTCAATGCCATTTCACGGAACTTGGGATCAATCCCAATTTTGTATGAAATGAAACTCATGCGAGTCTTATCAGCCCCTCGTTTTACGAGCGGAACGGCTTTGATTGTGTCAATGCCCTCTAAACAATCTTTCACTAGTCTTTCGACCGCTTCCGGTTGGAGACTCGGGTGGATACGAGAAAGATACACCCAAGACAGCTCAACAGGCTCAGGGACGGTTATCACGCCAGTGTCGGCCACGATCCTAGTACCGCCAAGAAGCGGCTTATTGATGGCCAGCTTTTCGTCGCGGCGCCTTTTCGGAGTAGGTTGATTAGCGACTCTATGTCCTTGCATCATCGGTGTTAAGGGTGTCATTCGTCTTGACAACTGGGCGATTTGTTGACCTTGTTCAGCCAATTGCTTTTTTATCTCAGCATGCACGGACTCTTGTTTTTCGGTAATTGCATTAATTGCTTCACCGAACGAACAGACGGAAGTTTTGAATCGAGCCATCTTCATTAATTTCACGCACTCGTCGCACATCCACAAAACAATACAATTCAGATGAACCATCCTCTCGCAGAAGGCCATGCAGGTGACAGAATCCTCCTCCCCTTTTATTGGCTTCGCACAGTGATCACAGGCAGAATTCGACATGTTGCGGTGGAGATGCTCAAGCTACGTTATTCACTCGGCCACGCTAAATATACCACATCAACTGTTGCACGTCGTATGCAATGCCCTGTTGCTTTAAATCGCCCGTGTAGAGTTCAAACTGAACTGATATTGATCGCCTATATTGTAGTTCAGCTATTTCATATACAGGTGGAGCATCAAGCGCGAGATTCAATCACCGTTGATGGATTTGGCAACGCAACACAAACTTCGGCACAATAAACGAAACTACGGTAGGCGGAAAAGTGTAACTATAACACAAACAACAAACCGCGCGGCAAGTATACACAATTGTTTTAAAATTGCTATCTTTTAGAAACAAAATTTCACAATATTAACACTTGCTACACCAAAACTTTCATCCCGTAAAGACGAACGATGCAATTAAAAATTAAACGACACCGCTTTGGACACAACAAATCCAATTAAAGACGGATAAAAACACAAATTAGTGGCGACCCGAGAAGTAAACAAATGCACAGGTTAATGCACCACCACACGCATGTACCCGTATGTACCCTGTTGTGCCGAACAAAAGCACACCCAAGTTGTATTCCACCGTTATATAACATTCGCACGGCGAAGAAATCAGCAATTATTTGCAACTTAACACTATCGAAGCGCTCAACGGATATCGTAGAAAGTAAAGAGAAATGTCGAATCGCATAATCTTCTACCAGGATGGCTTAGGCGAGGACCAACTGTATTACATGTTCAAACATAAAGCCAAATCAATTGTAGAAAAATGGAACGAAGTGTATTGATCGGCTGGATCCGATCGATACACTTCGTTCACCGTCTTTGTGATCAACAAACGCATTGACATTCGCTTCTTCGTTCGCAGGCAGAATACCATGCCCGGAACTTTAGCAGACAACGTTGTCACTCTCCCGGAAAGGTAAGTTCATCCACTTTACTGCTTATGTTGACTAAAAAACAGTTATTCCCTCTTTTAGAACGGATTGTCAGGGAACTGTTTCACCCACCGCGTACAACATCATCTACAACACGTCCGGTCTGAAGATCGATCACTTGAAGATGGTGACCTACAATCAATGCCATCTGTATTACAACTGGTCCGGAACGACCGGAACTATTACGACGACTTACACTTGGCCTTAACTGGTAAGATGTCGTTCTGACTGGTTTATATTTTTTTCTCTGTGCGCCAACACGTGAGTTTGTTCAATTACGGGTTCTCCAGGGGTTCTAAAATCAAACATGAGTTTTTGTGCTGCTAAAATAATTCATTAGGTTTCTAATGCGCTCTTTTATTCTTTCAGATTATGGGCTCTACATGTTAACGATTTTCATTCATAGGAATTCAGCATTCTCGTCAGAATTGCATTTTTTCCTAAGAGCTGGGCATTCAAAACCATCGTGTGATGGCCTAAAGTATCTCGAACCTTAATAACGACGACTCACGCTTAGCCTTGGCTGGTAAGGTGTTCTGTCCGGTTTATATATTTTTACTGGATTTAGTGTTTGATGAAAAATTGGACCAAACTTGTACTGACCTTCAGTGACCAGGAACCTGCTGCTGCTTACCACAAGGACATTCGAATCCTAGAGTACCGCTATATCAAGTTGTAATCCTTCGACACGCGTTAGCACTTAACTGGACTTTCTTCGCGTTAAGTTCATCTATCTGCTCAACACAAAGAGCATGTACGTGTGCCGTTCAACTTCTGCTTCATTTTCGGATTCATTACAAGACAAATCTTCCAAATAATGAATAAATTCATGCTTACCTTATCATGGTGTTATTGCTTAGGCTATGAAACTACTTTCGCTATGTCCTGCTTTGGGTGAAAATGTGAATACATGAATATATTGCATATTTGTCATCTAAACTACCCATACTAAAAATACATAAACTGCATTTTGCACATTTTGCTCCATCGAAACGAACTCTCATGTTTTTGAAATCTCCAAACTGGAACTTATAGTTGTACCGCAGATTGTACCAAGCAAGACACGTCCTGTAGAGCAATCTATTCGAATCCAAATATAAATCACGATTGCAGTAATAAGGAAAATTAGAATCTCCAGATTCATTTCGTACTTTTTGACACTTTTGCTTTCCATACTGCCGGTTTAGCACTAACCAAGAGTATTGACCCTTTTCCCAATTAATTGATTATCTCCAATCCGCTTAACTACCAGCAATGTTTTGTGATAGTGGGGGTAATATAACAGTTTGGCAGAATACAATGCAGATGTCTTCCATATTTGGCAGATCGACTGCTGAGTAAGCACCACGTACTCCATAGCCTGATCCTAAGAAGCGGACCGGAAGATAAGTTTGCCTTGCCAACATTAACTCAGATTATCCAAACGTTTTAAAAGTAGAATCAATAAATGTTCAAGTGTTAGCCCGAATAGAAATGGTGATGTAAAAAATATTAGCAGACATCTTCCAAACATTAAATTTGAATGTGGGTTGTCGTATTCTAAATGTATTCAGAGTTCAAAGTAACGCCCTAGTACATAGAAATACAACATATTTAAACTTCACATTAAAAACAATTGTATTGATGATGTTAAATTTAACATCAGAACACGTCTTATAAAACTAGAATCTAAAATTACATGACAATCAAACGTTATGTATGTGTGAAATGTTGTGTACCTAAGACATCTAAACACATCTGATGACATTATAATTGGCCGTTACCTTAGAAATAAACTTCATTCTACTGTAAAAGACTGCAGGTCTACAGCATTAGAAAACTTCTTACAACATAAGAATGAAACGTTACAATAGAATCAAAGGTCTTTGTGAAGTAAAATGTTGTATTCATAATAAGCCAGAATACATCTTGTGTCATAAGAATCACACGTTGCGTTGAAATCCATGTTCTTATAGATGTAAAATTTTGTACTCATAAAATATCGGTAAATATCCGATGCGATTAGAATTAAGTGTGAATCGTATATGTTTTGGCGATATTGGTGCATATTTACTTTATGTACTTTACTCAACACCCGAATAAAAATTTACCTTAGCCTAACATGTAATTTTGATGCTTTCAGATTATTTGGTTTTAATGTTATTATCTACAACTGAAAACATCCGGAAACGATACACCGTCACCATTTTCTACATCTGAATGCATCATACATCATCTCTTTTATTGGATAAAATCGACACTTGAAAACATATGTAAGATGTTTATTCATAACCTTTAATACATCTGAAAACATCAAAAATCCTTTGACTGTGCTGTTTTATTCAAATACATTTGAAAACATCAATATGCTTTGATATCTTAAAACATCAGAAAAACATTTTATTTGAATGTCAAAATCATGACGTTAAAGGGACATTGGATTAGAAAAAATTTGTTTGAAAATGTCTGATGTTAACATCATGTTACCTTGCCTAAATACAGCGAAAACGATCTGATCTCTAATGTTCAACGTAAGATGTACATTTGAATTTCATGTTGATGTAGACATTGAAATCAGACATCAGCCTGATGTAAATTTTTATTCGGGAGGTGTTAGAACTTCTTGGAATATAGACCTTTAGATCAATCACAGTATCAAAGAGATTTGTGGATTGTCGGGTAGTCTATCTTCATTTTCTTCAAAACTCTTTTAACTATAAACCTATAGACTTTGTGATCAACTACTTTGTCAAATGTTTTTTCCGTATTTATTTACCATGTAGTTACCAGTGTCAACGCGTTGTTTTACTTCATGGACAAACGTTGGGTAGCCTATATTAATTTTCAACTGTTTTCGGTCATCTGACATATAGAGACACTTCAACATATTGATCTTAATCAGGGTAATCACAATCGTCATGCCTCGTATTGGTCTATATACACTTGTTGGGTAGCCTGCAATATGAGATAGAAGTTGGAACATGCTCAGCAATAGGTTACCTAGCCCGGAGATAAGGTAAACTGTAGATTAAGCGTGCGGAAAAACTATTTTCGACAAGCGTCGAAGTTGGAGTGTGGTAAGAATTAAGCAACGGAATCCATCATCTCCGGTCAAATACATCGACTGGGATGGCTTCACGAAGATAGCTTTTTAGGCAAAAATTGAAGACGGTAGCAAGCGTGCAAGAACGATGTACATGGTTGACTTTATGACCCTTCTACATGCATTAAATGCGGAATGAATTCACAGTAGATTTCGTTTCATTGTATTTTGCTAAAGGAATAATTCAATTGGTACATCTCATGGATAATGTTGTATCATTGAACACTTTTCTTTATATTACCGATTAACACCTTGATTGGATTTAGGGAACAGTAACATTTGCTTTTCCATTACTTCGAATATTGACTATGTTGCACCTATTTGTAGAATCGGGATAAATAACGAGAAAGCGTTCGGAACGTATAATATGATCTTGGAGCCCTGTAAGATGAACAAATTTATTAGATGCAAAAGTTTTTGTAAAATAATGCTGAGCATCATGTTTACCTCTAAAATGCTTGTTGACAGAGCGTTATCACTGTCTCCGTTACTCGATCGGCGCATTTGAGGATCATCCTTCAATTTGCTCAGCTCAGCGGAGAATCGTGCAGCAAAACCAAATGGACTACGTCATCGGCTTCGTGGGCTGTACAATGATGTTCGAATATCGGGAGAATTTCGGCTAGTTTGTGAATTCATAGCACACAGTGGGCTATTGTCTGAGCGAGAGCATATATCGCTTTCTCGAAATTTGTTTGTGATGTTCTCACAGACGACGCATCTTTAATCCAGTCGATATTTTGAACAGATATTGGAAGTCACTTCGTCCAGATCGGTAACTGCTTCATCGAGTTTGAGTTGCTTTACAGTTGCCAATTCTTTACAGTGTATCTAATCCTCAACTGATTTAGCGTTCATTCAAGCGTTCGTCTTGCTAATTGAAGCTATAAACAGCAGTAAATTTTGTAATCGACGGGTTGATGGAGGACGTTCCCGTTAAGTTTTTTGTTGAGTCAACCAAATGATGACATTCGGAAAGTCTGGGAGAAACATTTAATATATTCCGAGCTGTCGAAATATGCCTGATTTTCTATGGTAGAAACAGCATGGTTAAATTTAGATGAGTTTCTTCTTGTTGACGAATTATATTTATTTGGTCTGCCTACTATCGTGGCTCTATATGATGACGATTCAGCCTCATGGGTGCTCACATTAGGAAACCTAGTGTATCTTCCCCTATCGTGAGCGAGATCGTGAGCATATCGTCCGCCGTAGCATCCTTTTCTGCTCCATCAACGTCTATTTGCAGTCCTAGTGCTTCTTGCCTAGTGGATCAAGAAAACTCTTCGCCAAGTCAGCATCGATGAATCGCATCGTTCAGTTTTAATTGAGCATGAGCATGATTGACCGCCCACGGATGCTACTCCGTTATTGGCAAATCAGCTGTATTTACATAAAAAATCAACAGATGATGTATGGAACTAACATACATCCTCAATGTGTAAAAACTGGCGACCCATTATAAGGCAATACCGGCGCCGGCCATGCCCGAATGCTGTCAAGTAAGGTCAAGTAAGGAATGGGAAGGAACGCGTTGACGTGATACTCACTTTGAAGGAAGCCGAGAAATTCTCTGCACTTCCACGAGAAATCACTGAGATGTTGGTTTTTTTTTTCCTCTGTTCGGGACATAAACCACTGCGACCAGTACTTTGTTCTATTGTAGTATATCCCGTATCCTTTGTTTAGTGCATGTCGAGTTACTCCAACACTATTGATAAATGATGAAGTATTCGGTGTTGTTACAGTTGTCATTGTTTGTTTTGTTGGCAATGAATCGAATTTTATTGAAAGTTTCCGCTATTTAAACCCTTTGAGAAGTGAGAGCACTCTTCAAAGGCGCGCCCCTTTATCAGTCAAAATCAGATTCATTGCAAAGAAAACAAACTATGACTCCGATACTGACCATGCATCAGAACCCTAGTCATAACCAATTCAAACTATAGAACATAAAATAGACAATGAGAATTCACATAAATGAAGACTTACCATGTTTTACTTATTCCAAGCTCATCCTCGCACAATCGGGGCACAAAACGATTATTGTCACTTATAATAAGACATAAAATGTAATAAGGACTAAGATATGTTCCTTTGCCTACAAAAAAACAAACATGTTCCCTAGTTTGAATTAATTCGGACTAGGGTTCGGTGGTAGATCTGATACCCCGTAACGCACCACGAAAAGGTGATCTACCAGCGTTACGGGTCGGGGTGTTGGTTAGTTGGGAGAAGGTTTGAAGCAAAGGTTGTTTTGGTTAACAATACGCTTTGACTAAAAAAAAACAAGAATAACGAAAAACAAAACAAAATAAACAAAATAAAACAGGATATTAGATATTTGGTCTTCAAAATTTGGTAGAAATAAATTATTTGTTGCCTGAAAAGAAACAAAATTAAGAACAAATATGTAAGTAGAGTCCCCCAGATGTTTGAAGAGCTTAGCCATTTCTCTAAAAAAGATACTAAGAGTTATTGTTGCGGGCTATCGATGGTAGATTATAACTATGTGTTGGACACTTTTGGCTGAAATGAGTATTGAATGATCAATAAATGACTGAGGAACTCAGTCGGTTGTTCTACCTAATAGCCACTTAATCTTGAAAAGATACTGGTCTATACTTTCACGATCACTCTTCATTGTTAGTGAGTTGTTTGTAGGCTATTTATTGGTTTGATCTATAAACAAAACATCTGAATGCTCATATCTCTTCCGCTCAGCTACTCTCAATGTATGCTTCCCTAATCAATCCCTCCATATGTTGTAATAACCTAGGTAGAACTTCACAATCCACCGATTCCAAATCACGAACCAAATTCCCACCGCCTAACATGCACGGGGAGGGGGGGGGGGGTAGGAGGATGTTACAACTTGTTACAATATTTCTGTGTGTCTCCCGCTGAACTGCAAATGCATTTAGCATATTATTATCAAGTTGTTGCCGTTTATTGATACGGAGAGCTTTGTTGCCTTGTAGCAAACAACTTCGCCTCGCATACACCCCAGCAATACTCACATCAAGAGATCCGGATACCATGGACCCAAAAGGGAAGGACGTAGTTGTGTCGAAGAAATATTTTAAAAAATCAGTGGGGTTGTGTACAAGACGCGACCGGTTGACGTAGACTACGTTAAACCAAGTGATGCATTATAATGTCAGGGAAATTCTGTGTGGCTATTATTAGCGTTAAAAAGGTTTCAATTATTCGTGCCGGTCGCTTACCCTTACCGATAGAAGCAGTTTAAGTCACAATATGATGGGTGCGGCTCTTATGGGACATTAGACCAGCGTTTTGAAGCCAGTATGTAAGAAAATTCTATTGTACGCTCTTGAGATATTATTTGGAGGCCGTTTGGTTTTATGAAGTCAGTATGTGGGAAAATTCTTTTGTACACTCTTTATAACTCTTTGATGGCCCTGAAAAGGGCCGTTTGGTTTTATGAAGTCAGTGCGTGGGAAAATTCTCTTGTACACTCTTTATAACTCTTTGGTGGTCCTGAAAAGGGCCTTTTGGTTTAAAAGATGACACGGCCACGGTTGCACGTTTTACGATGGACTATCTTTAAGGCCTAGAAGATAGTTGAGGATCTGTTAGGAAATATAAAATTATTAAATTGATGATAGTTTTGATCATTCTTATAATCTTGACATTACTAGATTTTCAAGAAAAATGCATAATATTGCTGGCATTGAAAACGGAGCGGCAGAATCTTCATCACGACTAGTTGTTTGATCACAGTTCAAAGCCAAGTCGAGATAAAGGTACTTCTTCATGAAATCAATGAAGGGAAGTTTCTCAGACTTTGGAACAATGATGATAAAATTGCCAGTCAAGCAACTGGCATACCTTTTCTGATATATTTCACCAGGTTGCGTGCAATAAAATATTTAATCTGTTTGATTGTGAGACCTGGCAAACACATATATAAAGTGTTGAACAATATATCAAACAAACAAACAAACAAAGAAATCTAATTCTAAATCATACCTGGTGAAATGAAAATCGAAAAAGCAACGTGGCTGTGTCTCGTATAACTAGCTCTGAAGCACAGATATCGCCATATTGATCGGCTACTCCCAGTTGCTTGTCGTAAGATGCGCAAAGTTTCTCGATGATGTGCGGTTTATTTCATCGCTCCGGGCATTTATTTATATTATCGCTCCGGGCATTCGGCTATATTCGGTATACTATACAGCATATAAAGCTACTTTATAACATCTAAATCACTTTCTCATGTGATCAATCGGCCATTCCATTTCAAAACATTAAAATTCCCATTATATTTATTTAGTTATATAGGTGTTGGTATGAATAATTAAGCCCTTAAGCCCTTCGAAAAATACACACCGCTCACTCTTACTTTTCCATTGAAAACTTTTATATTCCACATTTTACTATGTGATGTATACATTAGGCCAAAGTTGGGAATATAAGGTTAAATTCGTACCTTAAATATGGTCTATGGTTTTCTTGTGAAATTATTGTTCATGTTTCTATGTGAATATCAGGTAAATTAGTGAATCCATTATGGCTAAAACGTTAAGGGAATCGAAATATATATAAACAGCTTATATATATAAGCTTAAGCCCTTCGAAAAATACACACCGCTCACTCTTACTTTTCCATTGAAAACTTTTATATTCCACATTTTACTATGTGATGTATACATTAGGCCAAAGTTGGGAATATAAGGTTAAATTCGTACCTTAAATATGGTCTATGGTTTTCTTGTGAAATTATTGTTCATGTTTCTATGTGAATATCAGGTAAATTAGTGAATCCATTATGGCTAAAACGTTAAGGGAATCGAAATATATATAAACATATTAGATCTCACAGAAGAAAGAGAGTGAGTTTTATAAAATATCATTATTCTTTGCAATGGGTATGGGAGAAAAGGTTGGTTAATATATGATAAATTCTTATAAATATAAAATAAACACCTGAGAAAATAATCACGCATTAAAACATGTTCAGCGCATTATTTGTATCGATATCATTTGTAGGTTCGTATGATGTAAAAGCACGCGGCGCATGTCATCGCCAGAATACAATTAATACTATGTTGAAATTTATTAAAACAGGAAACGATAACATAGAGAGATATTCAATTGCTATGATGACATGCACTTTGTCAAATTGATTTAAATTTAATAAATATCAATTTCCTACCTCGAGTTGAAGGACCTTCTCCAGCGTCCCAACTAGTGTTGGCAACGCATTACCTCTCGCGAGCTCGCTCGGCATCGGTGCATGGTCGTTTCGGAGGATCTGCGCAAGCGTTCTGGGTCAAATCGGTTAGACATTCTCACTTTCACTATGTTTTTTTCAAAAAGTTTTTCTTCCTAGAGGTAGGACTCTATCCAACGCGAATCGTTAACACAACAGAACAACTGTTTATAACACACTACTTATTGGATTCATCGCGGGTTGCGCCAACCAGTTTGGAAATTTTTTTCACCGACGGAGAATTGTCCTGCTCGCCTTCCATGAAGGCTCTCCCGCAAACAGTAGCGTTTTTGCAATCGTGACAAACAAATCGGCACTAGATTAAATGGCGCACAAACCGAACGAAATATTAATTTAATTCTTGTATAAACAACTCTCTGAACTGGATTGGTTATCCTCAAAAGGACAGATTATTTATAAGTGGGTTGCGCCAACCAGCTGGGTAAAATTTTTACCGACGGCTCGCCATCCATGGAGGCGTTTTTGAAGTTGCGGCGAAAAAATTGGCACCATGATATTAGGCGCACAAACCAAACAAAATAAAAGTTTAATTCTTGTATAAACAACTCTCTTAATAAAATTGATTGTCCTCAAAAGGACAAGCTATCAACTTATGGATTGAGCCAACCAGCTGGGTAAAATTTTTACCGACGGCTCGCCCTCCATCGAGCACCGAATTAAATTTAAGATGGCACGAGCACCGAACTAAATCTTTAATAAACAACTCTTTTATTTTAATTTATTGTCCTCAAAAGGATAGATTATTTCCACCTACTGCTGCTCGCACCCAAGGACGCTCTCCCTCAAACAGCAGCGTTTTCGTAGTCGCGGTGAAACAATCGCCACGATGAGGTAAAATGGCGGCTTGCACAAACCGACGCGATTATGCGCCCTCATAATCCGCCATTTCACCTCATCGCGACGATCGCTGTATGGGAGAGCCTTGCTACGCGACCACCAGCTGCCTCTGCGACCAGCTCCGCTGCCGGACGAATAAAGCAGCTGCGACCAGCTGCCTGCGACCAGCGACCAGCGACCAGCTCCGCACAGCTTCAATGCTGCCAAACGAATGAGGCAAAATTTTCCTAGCGTTCTCACAACAATCAATATGTAACTAGCGATTTGAAATTGGTTCACTGTTGTAGAACCCCTTGGTCCGAATTACACCTTGAAGCCAGCACCTTGTTATACATATTTGCGCCTTTGTTTTGATTTGCTGTGATATTTTGACAGAGTATTTGAGAGTGTGTTCATGTGAGTTCGTTATGAGGGGTGCATTATTGAGCTTGGGACGATGTTCTAGTACTGACTGAGCCAAGAAAAACATCGTTTTTGTATGGGACCTACTGGTCTTAGAGTTAGTCTATGGTTCTCAGCTGCATGCGAGACGTACATGGAGAGACGAATGGTTGGTGATTGTCCCTCTCTAATACAAAGAAGAAGAAGATGATGCAAGACGTTCGTTGCTTCGATTTGAAATCTGTGATAGGAAATTTGGTAAATTTACTCTGCAAAATGACATTATAAGACATCACCTTATATTTGCGTTGTTTTCAATAGTTTACTATTGTTTGAGAATAATGTTTGACAATTGAATTGGAGTGCGGTAAAATTTTCAACCGATTGAGGAAGAAATCATGTAAATCTATCGTGGATTATTTGAGTTATTCGCGTACAAAACGTACGGTTTTTCGTGACGGTCGCAATATTTTAGATTTGTATTTGACACCCTACCCTTGCCGTAAGACGTACCCGCATAATCACGAACTATTCCAGGACCGTTTTCTTTATTGTTGACGACCATTTCCGTTATTATTACGACATTTACCCTTATAGATGACAACTATAAACTTACTATCTCCTATAAAGTTTTAACAATATGTCAGATGGTCAAAGGCCAAATAACAGTATGCTGAATAGGCGGTTAAGTTAGGTTACCATAAAAAAATGGCAATTTTCACGAACAAATGTTCGGCTGTACTATATGTTAAAAAGTTGATATATAATCCAGACCGAGTGCAGACAATAAAAAACCGTTCAATGACAATATGACATACATTAACAATATGTGTTAATGTAGAGGTTGTATGGTAAAAACAACAATCAATATGCAACTAGCGATTTGGAATTGGTTCACTGTTGTAGAACCCCTTGGTCCGAATTACACCTTGAAGCCAGCACCTTGTTATACATGTTTGCGCCTTTGTTTTGATTTGCTGTGTTATGTTGACAGAATATTTGAGAGTGTGTTCATGTGAGTTCATTATGAAGGGCGCATTATTAACAACAATCAATATGTAACTAGCGATTTGAAATTGGTTCACTGTTGTAGAACCCCTTGGTCCGAATTACACCTTGAAGCCAGCACCTTGTTATACATATTTGCGCCTTTGTTTTGATTTGCTGTGTAATTTTGACAGAGTATTTGAGAGTGTGTTCATGTGAGTTCATTATAAGGGGTGCATTATTGAGCTTGGGACCGAGCTTGGGACGATGTTCTAGTACTGACTGAGCCAAGAAAAAAATCGTTTTTGTATGGGACCTACTGGTCTTAGAGTTAGTCTATGTTATTAAGCTTGGGACCGAGCTTGGGACCGTTGTTCTAGTACTGACTGAGCCAAGAAAAAAATCGTTTTTGTATGGGACCTACTGGTCTTAGAGTTAGTCTATGGTAAAAATGAGAATCAACTATTCGAGAACAGTAACATAAAATGTGATTATATATCTTAGACTCGAAATAAAGTTTTGAATATATAGCAAATTGTTTTTCGTTATGCGGGTAGTCTACGTCAAATATTGGATCACCATCGTACTAGAGAACCGGCTTCTAGTACTGTCAAAGTGCGGTGTATACTAGAATATTTTCGATATTGCGTAGACGTGTTTTATAGTGCATGTAAATTATTATGTCAGCTGATCTTGTGTACAAACATTGGTTGGCAATTTGATGCAAACGGCATCGACTGAAGTGGAACCACACGCTAAGATAAGATTACCGAAAATACGGTTTTCATTTTACCGAAAATTAGGTTTTGGTAGCAAAACCTAAAGTATCGGTATAATTTACCGAAACAAAACGTTTGATTTTACTTAATGTTTCAGTAAAGTGGATTTACAGATTTTATCGTTATATTTTACCTAAATTTGGTTAAAAATTCTCTCATTGAGCTGCTAGCAGTTTCGGTAAAAAATACCGTACAAAAATAAGTAATTATTAATGTTTTTCCCGGTTTTCCAGCAATACCGAAATTTCGGTAATCCATGTTTACCGATAATTTCAGTATGTGCACTTTTGTGCGATTTTCGGTATTTTTTACCGAATTTTCCGTTTTCTTGTCTTAGCGTGCAGTGCATCATTTTTTTTTTAATTTTGGAGGTACCTGAACCGAAGGCATTATCATCTATAACGCCGAGGAAAGTACTCTCGCACAGGTCAGTGAGAAGGAAACAAAAGGTGCCTGTTATTCTTTAGTAATGAGGACAAGCGACTCGAATGCAGTCACTTCAACAACGTACTTGGCTCAGTACTGCAAGCCAAAAGGTACAGTATGAAACTAAGCTTGCCTTGTCCCTTCACCATTATGCTAATGTATTTATTTTCATTGATAAGGTGATTTAATTTCTGTGGGAGACATTATGAGATCAATCACATTTCAAAAGAACAAACAATTGGAGGTAAGTTTAGAAGAAATTACCTGCTATTATCAACCCCACTGTATGAAGGCGTTAGAGGTTTAAGATAACGATGAGTTCATTAGGACAGCTATTAAGCAACAATCTATTTATCTGTTTGAAGGGTGAGTACATTTCTTAATGAATGCCAAAGTTTTAATTTAATTAATCGTCACATTTTTGCAGCGCTGCCACAAAATACACCAAACAGCAGCAGATGCCATAGGTTGCTCGGATGCATTTGGAGGACATAATGAATGTGTCCAGGCATGGATTACTACGAGTTTCTACGAAAGCTGCAAAAAGACTGACGAATACGATCAAATTGGTTGGCAAGATTGATCTCTATTAGCGCAGTTGTTATACAAAATTAAAATAGAACGATGGTGGTGTGTCCGTCGTCGACCGTCGTTCTCATCGGCTCAACAGTTTACTCTTCCGTCGCGTTGTGTTTGGGTCGTGTGAAGTCCTTTCCGCTCCGTCTCCGTCGGGTGTAGAAAGTGGTGCTGCTGATGGTGTGCCTTTTGACTTCTTTTCCTCACGGGTGTCGCGATTTGCGAACTTGATGGCAAATAGTTTAATTGTGCTGTTCGCATAGTTGTTGGTGATGTGATTTGGTTTACGGTTCTTGTTTTCCGTTTTAAAAAAAAGTGCGTTTTTGTTTTTGTCTTGTTCCGCACCGCAACAACGAACAGCTGACTGCGTACGACAAGGCACGGTGCATTAGAACGGAATCCACTTTTTGTCTTGTCTTGGTAATCTCTCCATTCATGATCCCCTTAAAAGTTTAGAGAGGATATAATCAATGCAACAGGGCCCCGCATGTGTGTTTTGTTTTGCATGTTGTTGAGTAGAATATTTCACTGAAGATGTAGGGTTTCGTTTTGGCTGAACGAATCCGGGACTCCTGAGCGCAGGGCTGTTTAGCAAAGATGCGATCCGGATCTCTTGATGTGAGTATTGCTGGGGTGTATGCGAGGCGAAGTTGTTTGCTACAAGGCAACAAAGCTCTCCGTATCAATAAACGGCAACAACTTGATAATAATATGCTAAATGCATGAGCAGTTCAGCGGGAGACACACAGAAATATTGTAACAAGTTGTAACATCCTCCTAACCCCCCCCCCCCCCCCCTCACCTTGCATGAATCGGTGGATTGTGAAGTTCTACCTAGGTTATTACAACATGTGGAGGGATTGCTTAGGGAAGCATACATTGAGAGTAGCTGAGCGGAAGAGATATGAGCATTCAGATGTTTTGTTTATAGATCAAACCAATAAATAGCCTACAAACAACTCACTAACAATGAAGAGTGACCGTGAAAGTATAGACCAGTATCTTTTCAAGATCAAGTGGCTATTAGGTAGAACAACCGACTGAGTTCCTCAGTCATTTATTCGATGAAATGTTCTCACTATTCTCATTCAATACTCATTTCAGCCAAAAGTGTCCAACACATAGTTATAATCTACCATCGATAGCCCGCAACAATAACTCTTAGTATCTTTTTAGGGAAATGGCTAAGCTCTTCAAACATCCTGGGGACTCTACTTACATCTTTGTTCTTAATTTTGTTTCTTTTCAGGCAACAAATAATTTATTTCTACCAAATTTTGAAGACCAAATATTTAAGATCCTGTTTTATTTTGTGTATTTTGTTTTGTTTTTCGTTATTCTTGTCTCTTTTAAATCACAGCGTATTGTTAACCAAAACAACCTTTGCTTCAAACCTTCTCCCAACTACCCAAGTAACAATTTTAGTTTGTAAAAGCATTTCTTCAAATTCACTGTTAAGCTTAATGCTTATCAACCGCCATCTTATTGTGAATCAAAACTGCTGTACAACCTTTGTTTACTCAAAATTGGAGAATCTATTCAACATCTGCTGCTTAACAACATTTGAATAAAAGTGTTTATTCAACAATTCGCATTTGTATTTATTAGACATGAACATTATTTAACAATTGTTATAACCATTGTTAAGCTTCAACTCAACTCTTGAAACACTACACAAATGAAACAGTCGTACAAGTTATGTATCAACCATTGTAGAGCTATAACTTATCTCTTATACAAACACAACGTTTTCGTATAGTATAATGAAATTAACTTTTAGAGAGCTTAATTAATTTACGATAAAATGTACTATAGCCGTTGGTGTTCATGAGACATTTTGTTTAGCTCAACAATGGTTTAACAGTGATTGACAAAAGAGTTTATTCCAGAACTTTATATAACGTTGTTAAAGAACCCAAAATATATTGAGTGATGTTTGAAAGGACTTTTTTTTCCCTTTAATTATTTATTCTCAGCAATCTTTAGTACAGGTAATTGATTATTTATGGTACTTATATTTCTTCATATATTTGAAACAGCTTTTTGAAATAAAGTACCCAAATTTCACTTTGCTCGATCTCAGACTTGAACTCATGATCCTGGATTGAAGACTGCCTTACTCTCCATCTTCTCCATCCTTGGTTATGCATTTGAAACAATCAAAAGACATATATAAATCTTCAGTCTCTTATTTGCATGACATTGTTTAACAATGGTTAGTTAACAGTCACATGCACATACCTTTGGGTATGAGTTTATAGAGTTATATAATTGCTTTATAAACATTCCATAATTAATTAAAAAATATATAAGATATAAATATAAGATAGCTTTAAATAATTGATTAAGCGTTGCACAATTTTCGAATAAATGTATAACTGAAGCTTATACCACAAAACATCCATCTAGTATTTATTAAATCCTATTTAGGCTCTCGTTTAACTTCTTTGGGAGTTCAATAAATATCGTTGTATAACTTAACAATCTGTCTATTGAAGACTGTTTCAAAGTTTTTTTTTAAAATAATTATACTAGCTGTTATATAATGATGACGATTTTAGGGTAACATGCTTTTATTCCATGTTTGTTCAGCTTTTCTCTGATGATTGAGAGTAATGTAGATGTATAAAAAATATAGTACAGCTTATAAAACATATTTTTAAACCCAATTCAGGTAGTCATTTAAAAGCTTTTTGTTCTGTTTTAAAAACTGTTATTCATAAAAACAAAACGAGTATATTTTTATTCAGCTCTGAAAGCTATAATTCTACATTTAATCAACATGGGTGCTTATTAATCGCTTTGAATTGTTTGTTAGGCATCTTATAAAATATGTTGGGCATCTTATTAAACTAATCGCAAGTAATCATTTAAAAGCTTTCTGTTCTGTTTCAAAAACTTTTATTCATAAAAACAAAACGACTACAGTGTTATTCAGCTCCGGAAGCTATATTTCCACATTTAATGAACATGGGTGTTTATTAACCGCTTTGAATTGTTTGTTGGGTAACCAATATCCCAGTGATTTCTCGTGGAAGTGCAGAGAATTTCTCGGCTTCCTTCAAAGTGAGTATCACGTCAACGCGTTCCTTCCCAATCCTTACTTGACCTTACTTGACAGCATTCGGGCATGGCCGGCGCCGGTATTGCCTTATAATGGGTCGCCAGTTTTTACACATTGAGGATGTATGTTAGTTCCATACATCATCTGTTGATTTTTTGTGTAAATACAGCTGATTTGCCAATAACGGAGTAGCATCCGTGGGCGGTCAATCATGCTCATGCTCAATTAAAACTGAACGATGCGATTCATCGATGCTGACTTGGCGAAGAGTTTTCTTTAAAAACTCATCTAAATTTAACCATGCTGTTTCTACCATAGAATATCAGGCATAATTCGACAACTCGGAATATATTAAATGTTTCTCCCAGACTTTCCGAATATCATCATTTGGTTGACTCAGTAAAAAACTTAACGGGAACGTCCTCCATCAACCCGTCGATTACAAAATTTACTGCTTTTTATAGCTTCAATTAGCAAGACGAACGCTTGAATGAACGCTAAATCAGTTGAGGATTAGATACACTGTAAAGAATTGGCAACTGTAAAGCAACTCAAACTCAATGAAGCAGTTACCGATCTGGACGAAGTGACTTCCAATATCTGTTCAAAATATCGACTGGATTGAAGATGCGTCGTCTGTGAGAACATCACAAACAAATTTCGAGAAAGCGATATATGCTCTCGCTCAGACAATAGCCCACTGTGTGCTATGAATTCACAAACTAGCCGAAATTCTCCCGATATTCGAACATCATTGTACAGCCCACGAAGCCGATGACGTAGTCCAGTTGGTTTTGCTGCACGATTCTCCGCTGAGCTGAGCAAATTGAAGGATGATCCTCGGATGCGCCGATCGAGTAACGGAGACAGTGATAACGCTTTGACAGCAAGCATTTTAGAGGTAAACATGATGCTCAGCATTATTTTACAAAAACTTTTGCATCTAATAAATTTGTTCATCTTACAGGGCTCCAAGATCATATTATACGTTCCGAACGCTTTCTCGTTATTTATCCCGATTCTACAAATAGGTGCAACATAGTCAATATTCGAAGTAATGGAAAAGCAAATGTTACTGTTCCCTAAATCCAATCAAGGTGTTAATCGATAATATAAAGAAAAGTGTTCAATGATACAACATTATCCATAAGATGCACCAATTGAATTATTCCTTTAGCAAAATAAAGGGCGAACACGAAATTATTGCGACACATTCAACAGGGCATAACTTTTTTACCATTGCGTAAAAATCAACCAAACTTTGCACACTTTCTCTTTGATGTGTATTGTTCACATACTGTCAAACTCGAAGTCGTGTTTTGCGATTCAACGAAAATGGAGGTGAACCAACGCGAGTCGAGAGAACAAATTCTTTCCAAACACCTGGAATTTCCTGACCTGTCGCACCGGCAGTTGGGAAAAATGTTGAACATTCACCATTCAACCGTCTCCAGAGTGTTGAAGCGGTTCCAGGAGCGGTTGACGTTGGACCACGGCAAAGGAGCTGGAAGAAACCCGGGACCGGAGAACAAAAAGACGGAGGGAAAGGTGAAGCGGATGATCAAAGCAAATCCCAACGTCTCAAGCCGTGATTTTGCTAAAAAGATCGGCATGTCGCAGAGCTACGTCCAGATTGCAAAGAAGAGAGCTGGACTACATACATACAAGGTACAGAACTCCCCAAACCGCGATGAGCGGCAACAATTGACGGCTAAAACTCGGGCACGGAAGCTCTACGAGAAGATGCTGACAAAATATGGCTGCTGGGTGATGGACGACGAAACGTATATTAAAGCCGATTTTAAGCAAATTCCGGGGTTGGAGTTTTTCACCGGCAAGAGCAAGTTCTATGTAGACGACAAATTTAAAAAGAAGAAAATGTCGAAGTTCACCTCCAAATATCTCATTTGGCAGGCCATCTGCTCTTGCGGACTGAGGAGTGAGCCTTTCGTGACAAAAGGCACAGTAAATGGCGAGATCTACAAATCTGAGTGCCTCGAGAAGCGCTTTTTGCCGTTCTTGCAGCAGCACGACAGAGCTCCGCTATTTTGGCCAGATTTGGCATCATGCCACTATTCTAAAAGTGTCCTGGAGTGGTATGAGGCCAATTCTGTCCATTTTGTTCCAAATGACATGAATCCGCCAAACTGTCCGGAGCTGCGCCCGGTGGAGCAGTACTGGGCAATGCTGAAGCGGGAACTTCGGAAGAGCAAGAAGACAGTCAAAGACGGACATGTTAAGAAAATGGAAAAAGAAAAACTAAGAAACTGGTACCGGATGACACTGTTAAGACTTTGATGGAGGGCATCAAGCGAAAATGCGTTCAATTTTACACTCAAGGCTCCATCGATTAACTTTTCTTTTGATTTTTGAAGTAAATATATGTATAAAACTACCCTAAAATTTTGGTTTGTTTCTAAACATTATGAGAAAATTGGCATGACATTTTCGGTGTCGCAATAATTTCATGTTCGCCCTTTACAATGAAACGAAATCTACTGTGAATTCATTCCGCATTTAATGCATGTAGAAGGGTCATAAAGTCAACCATGTACATCGTTCTTGCACGCTTGCTACCGTCTTCAATTTTTGCCAAAAAAGCTATCTTCGTGAAGCCATCCCAGTCGATGTATTTGACCGGAGGTGGTGGATTCCGTTGCTTAATTCTTACCACACTCCAACTTCGACGCTTGTCGAAAATAGTTTTTCCGCACGCTTAATCTACAGTTTACCTTATCTCCGGGCTTGGTAACCTATTGCTGAGCATGTTCCAACTTCAATCTCAGATTGCAGGCTACCCAACAAGTGTATATAGACCAATACGAGGCATGACGATTGTGATTACCCTGATTAAGATCAATAAGTTGAAGTGTCTCTATATGTCAGATGACCGAAAATAGTTGAAAATTAATACAGGCTACCCAACGTTTGTCCATGAAGTAAAACAACGCGTTAACACTGGTAACTACATGGTAAATAAATACGGAAAAAACATTTGACAAAGTAGTTGATCACAAAGTCTATAGGTTTATAGTATTTATTTATTTTATTTGACGTCAAACAAAGTAGACCAATACAAACTACATAGATAATTATATGTTTACTTCCTTAAACTGAACTTAAATGCTATCTTGTGTTAATTCGCTGATTTTTTAAATATTTTTGCAATTTTTTCTTAGAATGATTAAAGTCGCACATTTCACTATACTGATTATAGAGAGTCATCATGCTGTTCAGCGGTCCAAATTTAGCATAATCAGTACGGTGACGATCAGCCGCGAATAGATTACGATTACGTAATTGTCGAGTTGGAGCATAAAAATTCAGCTTTGATAAAAGATCAGTTGAGTCAATGCGATGTGATACCAAATCGTTTACAAACAAAACTTTTGCAAAATCCCTACGTTCTTTCAAAGTTTGAATATTGATCAGCATACAACGTGCCTCATATGCTGGTAGTGGTAAAGCTGTCCATCCTAGCCTGCGTAGTGCATATAATAAAAACTGTTTTTGAATTGACTCTATTCTTTCTTCATGTTTTTTTATATAGGGGGACCAAACAATACTACAATATTCTAATATTGACCGCACATAAGCAACATAAAGAGTTTTAATTGTATAAGGATCTTGAAAGTGGTATCCAAAACGTTTTATAAAATTAAGCATATTGCCTGCTCTATGGATTATCGTGTTATAATGATCTACAAATGTGAGTTTTGAGTCTAGAATAATCCCTAAGTCTCTTATCTTATCGCATTTTTGGACAATTTCATTTCCTAATATGACTTGAACATTTGGTGTGCTTTGTTTTCTGCTGTACGTAATAAGATTACATTTTTTAACATTTAGTTTCAATAGACTTTTGCAGCACCATGTAAGGAAGATTTGAATTTCATTACGAAATACATTAATGTCATTATCGTTCTTAATTTCTAGGTACAGCTTTATGTCATCCGCATATATGAGAAAATTAAGTTTTTTTAAAATAAGTGATATGTCATTGACGTATAAGATGAAAAGAAGAGGTCCTAAATGTGAACCTTGAGGAACCCCCGATGTGACTTGGATTGGAATAGACATTTTATTGTTAAACTTTACAATTTGCTGACGATCAGTTAAATAAGACTCAATCCAGTTAAGTAGTTTCATCTCAAATCCCATCTTTTCAAGCTTGAAAATCAGCATTGGAATATCTAATCTATCAAACGCTTTGCTGAAGTCGGTGTAAAGAGCTTCCACGTGATTACCTTTATCCATTGCATTTAATGAGAAATTGACGAATTCCAGCAAATTCGTAGCTGTTGAACGTCCTTTGAAAAAGCCATGTTGTGCAGTAGTTATTCTATTTTTAACTTGGCTAAATACATTTTTATTTATAATCGATTCTAAAAGTTTTGGAATGCATGATATTATGGCAATGCCACGATAATTTCGAATATCGGATTTTTTGCCAGATTTATAAATAGTTCAAAGAGTTTTTGAACCTAAAACACTTGAAAATGAAGATAGACTACCCGATAATCCAAAAAACTCTTTGATACTGTGATTGATCTCAAGGTCTATATTCCAAGAAGTTCTAACACTTGAACATTTTGGTGAGTGTGATGACGAACGGAATAGTGTTGTGTTTTTTGTGCTCATAATTTTTAATTATTTTACGTGTGAAAAGTGTTGCGATACGCAAAATAAATTTTCTAACACGCATCTAGAGTGTTTTTTGAGAACAGGCTAAGTAAAAAAACAGTTGCGATTGCAGCTTGTTCTAATTAAATTTCAATTTTATTGGTCGTTCAACCGGCGCCCCCGGGAGAGCATTTGTGCTATATTTTTTTTGCCTTGTCTTTTTCTTTGGTAAGGTCGTTGGTTATCGGTAGCGTCGACGTATGTATAATGTGTTTTGAGCCTACTGCTTGACAATGGCCTGTTGTTCATGCAATGAGGGAATGGTTGCGGCTGATCTGCCGTTAACTTGTGTAGGGAAGTGTGCGCGTGTATTCCATAACAAGTGTACACCACTTACGAAAGGAACGGCAAAGCTTGTGACCGATAATGCAAACCTTTGCTTTAAATGTGTAGACTGTCTATCAGACCAGTGTTGTGGTGGGCAAGAAGATGCGATCTCGGATGCTAAGCTGATGGAGGAAGGTATGAAAAAACTTTCGGACTCGATCACTTGCATGCGAGATCAAATTTCTGCCCAAATAGGCAACGCGTTGAAAAACGGGATGGAACATTTGAGACAAAGTATAAATAAGTCTTTTGATAAATTAATCTGTGAGAAATTTGATGCTATGACAAGTTCAGTTTTGGAGATTAATACGCGAAAAAGTTTAGCTGTAATGAATAATGCCCGCGAGCGGTCTGAGGCGATTCATTCCGAATCCTATCTGTTTGGCAAAAATCAAATTGGCAAAAAGCGTAAAATTCAAACAAGCGATAACGATGCAATTGATGATGTTTTTCAAGGCAACGCAACTTTTGCGGATGTCGTAAAGAGGCGCAATGAAAATGTTAATGATAAAAGTAAAGAAAATAGTAATATTAAAGGTAATAGTAGTAAAAAAAGCAATCGTAAGGCTCGTCCGGTCATTGTGATCAAACCAAAAGAGTCCAAACAAGCTTGCGATGAAACTCGTAATTTTTTGAAAACTAAATTAGATCCAAAAACACACAAAATTAGTAATTTTAGGAATGGAAAAGATGGTGCCATTATTGTTGAATGTGCCATCGGAGCAAATGTAACTAATGTGAAAAATGGTATTGAAAGCAATCTGGGTGAACATTATAGTGCTGTTGTTCCCACGTCGGTGCCAAGATTGAAAGTAGTGGTCAGCCGTCAATTATCCTCCGATGTTTTCATAGACTATTTGAAAAGTCAAAATGAAGGCATCGAAATGAAAGATGTAAAAGTAGTAAGAAAATCCACGGTACGGTGCGGTAATTGAAGTCGATTTGGATACATATAATTGTATGTTAAAAGCAAATGAAGTAAATGTAGATTTTGATCGGTGCTTTGTGTATCCTGACATTAATGTTCTGAGATGCTTCAAATGTGGAGAATTTGGACATAAGAGCATTGATTGCAAAAACTGTGATACATGCTCTCGGTGTAGTCAAAACCACAAGACATCGGAGTGTGCGTCAACTGTTTTGAAATGTGTTAATTGTTTGAAAATGAATAAAGAACGTAAAATTAACTTGGACGTAAACCATGCCGCATTTAGCTCTCAATGTTTGGTGTACAAGAGACTTTTTGAACAAAAGAAAAGCAGCTTGCGTTTTAATAAATAGCAACCGAGTTCCAGGCAGAATGGTAATTAATTTAATTGTTTGTATTTCAATATTGCGGGGTTGTCTACAAACTACGTAGCATTACGTCAGATTGTAGAAGAAAAACGTCCACTTTTGGTTTTGTTAGCAGATACTCACATTGTTGAAACTGAAGCCTTTGATCAATATTGCATTCCGGGATATAATGTTGCTGCTTGTTTATCACATTCTAGACATACTGGCGGTGTTGCTATTTATGTCAAAGAATCAGTTCAATTCCATCTTCGCCACAACGAAATGGTTGATGGTAACTGGTTCTTGGGCATAACAGTTGTACGTGGCATGATGATGGGTAACTATGGTGTTTTATATCACTCTCCCAGTTCTAGTGACCAGCGTTTTATGGAAATTTTAGAGGACTGGCTTGAGGTATTTCTTGATTGATAAATTAAATATAATTGCTGGTGATTTCAATATAAATTGGCGTGATAATAATAATTTGAATCATTTGAAGCATTTAGCTAACTTTTTCAATTTGAGACAAACGGTAGATGAATATACGCGAATTTGCAGGCACAGTAGAACTTTGATTGATCATGTTTATTCTAACTTTGATTCTGTTTGTTCAGTTGGTGATACTGATTTGAAAATAACCGATCATGAGACAGTAGGTATTAACGTAATTGAGAATAACTTGCATAATAGCGATGATTTTGTGAAATTGAAGTGCTGGAGGAAATATTCAAAACAGGCTGTTTCTAACCTTGTTCAGAGAAGCGTGGATTTTCCAATCGCGAGCGGTAGTTTAGATGAGTCTGCAGCTGTTCTTACTATCATGAAAACGTGTACAAATAAGCTAGTTGAACAAAAATTTGTTTCTTTGAAGAACTCGAACAGCTGGTACAATTTGGATCTGTTACGTCTTAAACGCAAGAGGGATAAATTGCACAAAAAGTTTTGTAGATCGAATAGTGATAATCATTGGAATAAGTACACAATCGCGCGGAATAAATATTCACAATCCATTAAAAAAAACTCGTGAATATATACAGAGGAAAATTGATCAACAGCAGAGAGTTATGGAAAATTTTGAAATCATTATTGAAACCTAGCAATTGCAGACCGCGGTCGATAACTTTTGAAGGCACAATAGAACAGTCTGAACAAGCAATTGCATCTAAGTTTAATGATTATTTCGTCAATAGCGTTTCATTGATCAACCAATCAAATGAATTGGTCGATGAACCTGATGAATTAAACCAGCCAGTTAACATTAATTGCAGATTTGAAAGTTTTCACCCGATCACAATAGATGAGCTTAGAAATATTTGCTTTTCCTTAGGAAAAACGGCTGGAGTAGATAATGTTAATGCTAGAGTTATTCAAGATTGCTTTCATGTCATTGGTCACACTTTACTGGGCCTTATTAATGAATCATTGCAAACTGGGCACGTGCCTGAAGTGTGGAAAGAATCGTTGGTTGTTCCGATTCAAAAGGTTGCTGGGACGATTAAAGCCGAAGAGTTTCGTCCTATCAACATGTTGCACACATTAGAGAAAATTTTAGAGCTTGTTGTGAAAGGCCAGTTGTTACAATATTTGAATAGTAACTCTTTGTTGATTTCGGAACAATCTGGCTACCGGGAAGGCCATTTTTGTGAAACCGCGTTAAATTTAGTATTAGCAAAATGGAAAGATAACTTAGAGAGTAAACAAACAATTTTTGCTGTTTTTTTGGATCTGAAACGCGCTTTTGTAACAATTTCTAGGCCTTTGTTGTTGAAAGCATTAAAGCGCTTTGGAATTTCGAGTACTGCATACAGATGGTTTGAAAGCTATTTGTCTGACAGAACTCAAAGGACTGTTTTTAATGATTTTGTTTCCAGTTCCGTGGGGAATAACCTTGGTGTGCCCCAGGGAAGTGTATTAGGGCCCTTTTTGTTTATTATGTATATTAATGACATGCGACGTGTTTTACGATTTTGTGACATTAATCTGTTTGCAGATGACACTGTGTTGTTCATTGCAGCTAAAGATTTAAATGAAGCCGTTACCCATTTGAACGAAGATTTGCGTTTTCTAAGTAGATGGTTGAAATGTGAGCAGTAGATGGTTGAAATTGAATATAAGTAATACTAAATTTATGGTAATTTCACAGAATTGAGTAAATGAGAATGTCTCAGTTACGATTGATGATGAGGCAATTGATCGCGTTCGGGAGATTAAATATTTTGGCGTGATTATTGATGACAAGCTAAAGTTCAACGCTCACATTGACAATGTCATCAAGAAAATTGCCAAGAAGTATGGAATTCTATGCCGATTAAAAAACGATTTAACTACTTGCATTAAAATACAGTTATACAAATCAATCATCTCCCCTCATTTAGAGTTTTGCCCTTCCATTTTATTCTTGGCCAACCAAACACAAATATTGAGGTTACAGCGTTGCAGAATAAAATAATGCGTTTGATTTTAAGATGTAACAGATTCACTTCCTCGACTTTTATGTTAGACGCTTTACAATGGCTATCAGTGAAGCAAAGAATTGTGTATTTAACTATGGTGTTCATTTTTAGAGTAGTAAATGGTTTGCTTCCTCAATATTTGTGTGATCGAATTGAAAGAGGAAGTGATTTTCATAGATATAATACTAGAAACGCGGATGAAATAAGAACACCGAATTTCTTGAAATGTGCTTCACAAAACTCATTATATTTTAAAGGAATAAATGTTTTCAATTCGATGCCAAGACACATTGAACGTGCACCAACACTTTCAGAATTTAAAAGACTATGTATTCCACACGTTAAAACTGTATTGTGAGCAGCAAGCGTAAAATTTTTTTGTCAAATATTTATGAAGATTGTACCTGACGATGTTTTACTATTATAAAACGGATTATTTTGTGTAGACCATTTCTTGTACATTTATGTTGCTTTTTTGTAAAAATGAAGAATGTATCTGACGAAGTTCTTTACAAACGGATTATAATGAGTTGGCAATTTTTTTTTTTAAATTTCATCTTTTCACATTTACAATACTACAATACTCACTATTTTGTTCGTCACAGTGATGATGATCGAAATTTGTATAATGTTGTTTTAGTTTAAAAAAATAAAAAAATAAAGAAAGTAGTCTACAATTGTTTGAGCCTAGCGCGCGGTATGCGCGGTGGAAGTCAGAATTTCCTGATCGCTGGGAATACTTGCGAACTTTTGTGGTTAACATCAAACCTTTTCGGCAGCCCTAAGTTTGCACCTTTAAACTGAAAAAATGATACATTAACAATTGAAATTCGTTCCATAAAAAACGTATTCATGACCCATTAAACTCTGGTCAATATCCAATATAAAATGGATATGATCCATAACATTTATCAATGTGATCCGTAATTTATATAAAACTTAGCAATAAAATGTCAAAAAAGTACCGTTAAATATCTAGGGTATGATCAATGGAATTGTATGGATTACCCATAAACATATAGCAAATGTTCCATAAAATGTTCAATATCATTCCTTAAAGTTGTAAAATTGATCCTTAGAATGTTACGTTTGTGAACTTAAATATATACACATGATCAATAAATTATTGATCCAATCGTCAATGATCCATGAAAATTAACCACAAGCTTCTAAATATGGCCCATAGGAAATAAACTTAAAATAATATGTAGGATCCATAAATTATTCCAGAACTATTACAATGTTGGGTTTATATATTTTTTAATTTTGGCTGCGAGGAAATCGATCCTTGACTGCGCTACTACTCAGATCTATTAACATGTCTGTTTCTTTAGATATGCGGCTCAAATATTGCTATTAAAGAAGGGTCGCATTTTAGAAGATTTTAAATTTGTTAAAGAGCACTCGTGCATGTAAAGAACTATGGATGATTTTCCTATATTAATATCATCACTTTGCAATTCATCCTACTTAAAATTAAACAATGGACAGGTGACAGAATAAGTTAGTAATGTTTGTTATTATTATTAAAAGTAAGCAAACATTATTAGAAAACAAAACCGATCCTTCAACTGCCCAATTGTTTGATTCATCGTAGGACGAATAAAGGAACAATGAGATAAATATGGGGGCAGTTTTTTTTTTTTTTTTTTTTTTTTTTTTTTTGGGGCGTAGTACCACAGCGTCCACTGAGTTGAACTTTTGTGGTATACCCCTGTTTACTATTCTAATTCGCATCTTAAAGCTACTGGGGGCAGTTACTCTACATGTCATAAGGCTACATAAGGCTTGATCAAACTGTTATTTAAGCTTTTTTTAATAAAATTATGCCGTGCAAACGCTTGCCGTCCAACTCGCTATCGCTCGTCGGACCTAACTACAAAAAACATCCTCCGTTTACATTATACCGGGCAAATGCTTGAATCAGTCGTTAACTTGAAGAGGATATCGGAAACATCGACCGCTTTCTACTTCCTTAGTTCTTCAATTGCTCAACAGGCAACATTGATATTTCTAGTACTTGGAGTACAGCATAACAAATCGTGGCTACTATTTCACATTGTACAATATAGTGTGTCTAACTGAGGAGCTATTTGATTTTTTTTTTTTCTGAAAACCAATGTTTGGAAAAATTGTAGTAGAGAATATTTTCTATAAGAATAATTTACTACGGATCATTTCTATGAGTTTATATATTATTATTCATTGTTTTATGGAACAAGGACAATTTATTTATGGAACATTTTCAATAATTTATGAATCATGTGCACGTATTTTAGTGCACAAATGTTACATTCTGTGTATCAATTTTGCAAGTTTAAGGAATGATATTGAACCGTTTATGGAACATTTGCTATATGTTTATGGGTAATCCGTACAATTTTATTGATCATACCCTAGATATATAACGGTACATTTTTGACATTTTATTGCTAAATTTTGTATAAATTATTGATCACATTGATAAATGTTATGGATCATATCCATTTTATTATGGGTATTGACCAGAGTTTTATGGGTCATGAATGCGATTTTTGTGGAACGATTTTAATTTTTTAATGTATCGTTTATTAGTTTTTATATGCAAAAGTATGTTTGCCAAAAAAAAAAGGTACCAGACTAAACGATTACAAAGCTGTACGTTGTATGTCTGTTCCAGGCCTAACAGTACTCATAAATGTATTCTTCTATGCTCTTCTAGGCACAAAAAAATACTACAACTTTCATTGAAGATCTTTTGCGATTAGAAGCAGACGAAGGAGTTCCACTCAAAATAGGGTCCGAAGTTAGGGTTTTGCGGGCAGTGCTAGTCCACGTACTTGATGACACGTTAGCGATGCACGATATATATGGCATGTTGGGACCATCTGCTAATATGTTTTGCAGGGTTTGTGAGATAAGCAGAAATGACCTAATTTCAGGAGAATTCAGCGATAAATTTCCTATTAGAACCGCTGAAATGGTTCAAAATGCATTAATTGCATCTGAAGAGTTCCAAAAGCAATCAAGGCATTAAAACTAGTTGTGCTCTCCACGTACTAAAATACTATAGGTGGCCAACAAGTCGAACACTAGATCCTATGCATGACCTCTTAGAAGGCATCGTTCCGATGATCCTTAAGTTAATTTTGGAATCAGCAGTTTCTCAAAGCAAAGTAATTACTGAGAATAAGATAAACGAGTTGATAGAACATTTTGAATACGGAGACGCTGAGGTGAGAGACAAACCATCATCAAACTTTACCAAACTTAACTTAAAAAGTAGAAATAATGGATTAAGTCAGTCAGCGGCTCAATGCTGGTTACTGTTGCGTAGCTTTCCGTTTATATTTCACGAGATTTTGAAGTCTAATGAGAAGTATCGAGATATAATAGTTTCCCTGCTACAAATTACTTATGTCAGTTTTTCAAGTAAAATAACTGCAGAAATGATTGGAAGCTTGTCAGAATCTATCACAAAATTTCATCAGTCGTTTAAGATCTGTTTTCCTTCTACTAACGCTATAAACAAAATTCACCACATAGCGCATTATCCTCAAGTTTGCCTAGAAAATGGTCCTACTGCTAATTTTAGTTGCATGATGTTCGAATTTAAGGAGTCAAAATCTCAAAGCAAAACTTGCAGTAATTACAAAAACTTATCCTTCAGTCTGACCAAAAGATTAAATTTGAAGCAGGTCAATTCAATTTTGAAATATAATTATGTTGTTGATAAACCAATAATCCATTCATCAGCACTCATTCAAAAAAGTTCATTGGAGTTTGCACTATTGTTATTTGATCTACCTACTGAACTAAAAACAATTCACAGACTTGAAATCAATGGTATTATTTTTAGTCCAGGCTTTGTTGTTAAATACGAAAAATGTTCAAGACAATTTTACGGAATACTTCTTGCAACAATCGAGCATGATTCTGATATACTTTTCATTATTCAAGAATTGGAAATTATTGAATTTGATAAACAACTTTTTGCATACAAAGTGACTATTTCAGCTAATATAGTAAGAATTATAATTGAAAATGGATTGTCCAGAAAATGTTACAGATGGGGCAGTTGACAAATTCCTTTGAAACTAGTTTATACATTAGTATGAAATACAATGATAGCTAAATAGGAATAGGTTGTAAAAGTATCAAATAAAATGTTAAACAATTATACCGTAAACTTTTCATAGTTCATCCGAAACAGCGAGTTCACTACTTACGAGTGTGTGTAACTCAGTGGCTATTATATGTAAACATACATATTATTTTTCAAATCTACAATTTGTTCTTTACCCTTCTTACATCAATAGAAGGGTATTAAGATCGCTTGAAAACTCGACTTTTTATCCGAGGCCCACAGGGCCGAGTGTCATATACCATTCGACTCAGCTCAACGAACTGACCACATGTCTGTGTGTATGTGTGTGTGTGTGTGTGTGTGTGTGTGTGTGTGTGTGTGTGTGTGTGTGTGTGTGTGTGTGTGTGTGTGTGTGTGTGTGTGTGTGTGTGTGTGTGTGCGTTACAAATAATGTCACATCGGTTTCTCAGCCATCTGTGAACCGATTTCAGTTCTGTTGACGGCAAATGGAAGCTACAACATTCACATAAAACGCTATTGATTTTTTTTTCATTCGGACATTTCGTAACGAAGATATGAACGTAACAGTACTTGAAGGCCTATTATAATAGTAATCAAACAGTTTAGTCTCCGATTACATACTGAGCTATTTGTTTACCGATTTTAGTTTTGTTGGTGCCAAATCAAAGCTATGATATCTCCAAATAACTGGTCAAAATTGCATTATGATTGGAAAATCCTTCATGGAGATATGACCAAAACAATACCTGAGAGCACATAATTGTGAGATGAAAATATACTCGTTGCAGTGCTAAACCGAACAAGACCAATCACACCAATCGATGCCGCTTGCATTCTATTGTGTCGCATCTGTTGCATTGTATAGCACATACAGCGGACTAGCCACACTATGCGACTGTATAGAATTAGGGCAGCATCGATTGGCTCGAGTGGCTGGTTTTCAACTGCAACGAGTATATTCGAAAATTACACAAAGTCTCCATTAACTATTTTCAACGAACATGTACTTATTAAACATCGTGAATCCATATCGATAATCAAAATTGACACTTAGCATTGTCTAATAATGCATTCTATGGACTGATTATATGAATTTTCTAATATTTATGTAATTTCTCCTCTTTTATAACTAACATAAACAGGTTATTAAAAACTATTAATGGTAATATTTTAATCACATTGCTCAACAATACGTTCAGGATTGACAAATAGTTCGCTTTATAAACTGAATGTATGGCATATTGAATATTTCTGAATCTTCTTGGAATTTCTGATGAAAATATGTATCCAGTACAATATTGCCCACATTTGAGTTTTTAATTCTGGTGAAGTGTAAGAAGGGTTCAGTCTCACCATTGGTGGATTAATGCGGGTTTTTAAACAACATCTTGACATAGCAAACATTGACATTCTTCATTTAAACATAATTCTTTTTTGCAATTTTTAGCAAACCTTATTGATAACGTCTCACTTTGGGAATTAAATGATGACGACTTGCGTGAAATGGGAATTACAGAAAAAAGACCCCGAAAAATCATCCTCAACTTCATTCAACGACACTTTGAAAACAATTATGATTCAGAGAACGTAGAAGAAAACGGACAAGGCGTGTCTATGAATGAACAGCAAAGGGAGACGATTCGCTCTATCCTCGCCAAGGAACCCAAGTTTGATAAGACCCTTGACAAGCAGTTGGATTGCGGATTGATCCCAGACCCAAAAAAAATGCTCTTCATGAACCGTATTCTCACAAAACATTTCTTTGAACATCAAATTATGCGAGAAAAAAGGTATTTTTTAATTATAAACACTGATTTCCATCTGATAAATTTTATTTGTGATTTAAGGTATCCCACTTGCCAGCAGAAGCAAGCATTGGCAAGACAAATTTTGGTGGAGTTTCCTCATTTGGAGAAAACTCGCATCTCAGAAAACGCACCAAAGGAGGTAAGTTCAAGAGCGCAGAATGGAACTTGTATGCCGCCCTGTCAAAAATAAAACAAAAAAGATTATTGATCCCATTCTCGACCGTTTTTGAAAATGCCGCTTCCAATCGACTGGAATTGTCTTCCATAAAAAACTTTTTGTGGGATGATATCGATTTTTCCAAAAATTCGACCAGACCCAAAAAAATTATCAATAATTTTCAAATTAAACAAAAAAATACACAAAACCTTCATAAATTCTTCAACGGGAGAACAATCTTGACCGATTCGTAGCTTTTTTGTTGAAATCGGCCGAGAAATGACAGAATGAGTTCAATAATCGATGTTTGAGGCGGAAAATGTCACTTCTTTATTACAGTCCTACTTTTTCTGGCAAAACTCAGGATTGGTAAAAGGACCTCACATGGGCCTGATTGAAACAAGAGTGAACAACATGCGAAAGGACATTTTGCCCGAGGATAGGCTGTTTCGGCGAACTAAGAAGGAAACAATTATTCTGAACGACGAGTGGGTACCGCTTGCTGCGCATCTCGCTGCTCTTATTCGGACTGCGGCAAACGCTCGACATGACAGAATGAGTTCAATAATCGATGTTTGAGGCGGAAAATGTCACTTCTTTATTACAGTCCTACTTTTTCTGGCAAAACTCAGGATTGGTAAAAGGACCTCACATGGGCCTGATTGAAACAAGAGTGAACAACATGCGAAAGGACATTTTGCCCGAGGATAGGCTGTTTCGGCGAACTAAGAAGGAAACAATTATTCTGAACGACGAGTGGGTACCGCTTGCTGCGCATCTCGCTGCTCTTATTCGGACTGCGGCAAACGCTCGACAGATAGCGGAAGGAATGGCGCAGACGGATAAATTGCTTAAATTACTTTCACAACAAAGTAACTTTTATAAAATTATCGAAACATTTCCTCATTTGCTTTCCTATGAAGGAGAGATGGTAAGTATCACTTTACAGCATATCATAAACTCATTTTTATGACTATATCTTCTACAGATCATACAGGCATTCGATCGAATGCAGCCAAATCATCATGATGCTGTGGATTTGAAAATGCTGCTTCGCGTGGGGCTACTCCTGGATAACATTAGCTGGAATATGGTTGAAGATGGTATGAAAGTTCATAGTTTTAGCAAACGTTTCAATTATATATTTCTATTTTCTTTATTTAGATTATGTTAGAGAAGCTTTGAGGCTAATGAAAAAGCTATCGCATAGAGGCATCAAGCGAGCCATCATCATGGAAAACGCAAGCATGGAGGAAATTTCTGCTGCGCCTTTGATAAGATGAGCTAAATACAGACAATCCGAAGTTGGATTCGATGAAAAACTTGCAGTCCAGCAATCGTCCGCAACAGTTGTCGAACCGCATATCCTCTGCATCGCTGATAGCTACAAGCAAGGAAATATGTATGTTGTTTTCAATCTATGTGTTGATTTCTTGTGGAAACTCAAGCACAAGGGCCATCGAAATTTTATTCAAATCTTTCTCTGTATTTGGCTTGCAAGTACCAATGTTGCTCCGAAATTTTGATGATTTGATTGCGGTGAACGTGTGGGGCATGAAACTGCACAGTAAATGTAAGTCTATCACAGATTTGACTGTGCGCTACACGGAGTTCAAGCGAAACTCAACCGCCGAATGAAGAGTCCATATTGGAGTTTTTTTTTCAATTTAAACTTAATAATATAAGTTTTGTTTTTATTAACATGTAAAGGTGAAACATTGTGAACACAAGTAGTACAATCATCTCTTTTTATTTATATTTCCCAATGTTGGCTTTATTTGGTTTGCTTCCTTGCAGATATGTTTTTACCAACTAGTATGTTAATTTTACCCACCGCTACCTTTTTTTTTGGATTGCTACAATTTACCTACTCGATGGTTTCGTCCCATCAACCTAAAATTAGGTAAATCTAAGTTTACACAAATTTACCTTATTGAACAAAAGATTGCGGTTGCGTCAAAAGAAGCTATTTTTAGGTAGTTTTTCAGTTCCGTGTAGCCCATTCCGAGTGCACCGTACGCATCCAACAAAACACGAATCCAAATTATACACAAAACGATGAGAGGAACCGGTTTGAGGAGTGGGAATGTGCAGTACCACACTCAGTCAGTAAAGACGCAGCTACAAAGCAACACCATGCTGGAGCCGACTGGGTTCGATTCCCGGTCTGGTTTAGGAATTTTTCGTTAAGGAAAATTTCTCGACTCCCTGGGCATAGCGTATGATTGTACTTGCCACACAATCATACTAATGCAAAAATTGTACCTGGCATCGAAAGTTCTCAATTAATAACTGTGGAAGTGCATCTAGAACACTAAGTTGAGAGCAACCAATAAGCTAATTGTGAAAGTAATAAGCTTCAAATGCTAAAAAAAAACACTCATTTCCCACGGAAGCGTCACAGGGAGAGGAAATTGTCCGGGATGTCCAGCCCCAACCTGTTGACGAAGAACTCTACTGCACGGCCGGTTTTAGCACCTCAAACAGAAACGCAATATTCAATGAAAATCGAGCAACAGATCACCACAATCCAAATCAATTCAATTCACACGTCCAACACACATCCGGATTTTGACTCAGGTCACGTCAGCTATCTTGTGAATCCAACGTTACCGAATCGTTATCGCTATCAAGGAAACCAGATACCTACAACATCATGTGGCAGTTATGATTGTAACTGCTATACAGATCATTCACACGGAATGGGGTCCATAAACCCCAGGCAAAGCCTTGCACCGGTCCCGACCTCAGATGTTCCCAGTTTCTGGATTGAGCCTGTGGCGGCAGCTGGTGCAGGGCACTTGTCTGCTCCACAGGCAAGTACCGGTAACCTCCTCCCCCAAAGTGCATATGATACCCAAATACCATCCACAGCTAATAACATTCAACCGCCGCCAGTCGACTCTACATCTTCCATTTCTTCCGGACACAACAATCAAACTTTCGCTCTACAATGGAACGTTCGAAGTGTTTGGCGGAACTATGCAGAATTTCGCAAAATAGTGGATGATAACAATCCTATAGCAATCTGTCTGCAGGAGATGATGACGAAGAATACGAACGACCTCATCAATAACAGCTACGAGTGGATGATTCGCAGCCGACCCGAAAGCATGGGTAACGGAATCACCGGACTCGGCATTCGAAAAGATATTCCGCAGCTACCAGAACGCACAGAACATAGCCCTACGGAAGCCCCGGAGCCAGTCAAAGCAGTCGTGATACCCAGTTGCAGCTCCTCTCCTAGTCGTTCTGGACCTGCTTTTGACGTTGGTTTTGGGGTCTTCCAACACGCTACTCCAGGCAAGTACACATACGATATGAATTATACCGTACCTGATGTTTCCCTGGGTTTCAGCCACCTAAATGTCAACCAGTTTGCTGCTCTTCATACCACGGATTCCGAATTATTTCCGTTGCCAACTGACACGGGACCCATCTCACCGTCACTCTCACCACTAAGCATCATAGAAGCTCTTATGTCTTCCAACCTAGTCGTGCCTACATCGCCCACATCCGCACTTCCATCATCAGGCAGCATTAATTTGAGTGGCATCAGCAACAACGCATGTTCACACCAACGTAGTGGAACGGATTCAATATTTTCCATCTACTATCAAAACATGAGAGGTCTACGCACCAAGACTACTGAACTTCGCTTAAAGCTTTCATCGTGCGATTATGATGTCCTGGTTTTTAGTGAAACTTGGCTTCGTGCGGATATTCAGGACTGCGAACTATCGTCGGATTACCGAATATTCCGTGGTGACCGTAGTCAATCTACTAGTGTACTGTCCAGAGGCGGTGGTTTACTAATTTAAAAATTTACTAGTTTAAAAATTCAAAGCATTCGTGCACATCGGTCTCGTTGGAAAATTGCGATCATCTGGAGCAAGTAGCCGTGCGCATAAATCTGCATCACCGATCGCTATTCATCACTGGAATCTACCTCCGTCCACTCTCCAGTGCTGATTTATACACAACTCACACTAACGCGCTACAGACTATCGTTGATAGGTCCTCGTATAATGATATAATACTGTCACTGGGCGATTACAACCTCCCATATCTGAATTGGAGATTTGACGAAAATGTGAACGGATATTTACCATCAAACGCATCCACCGAACAGGAAATGGCTCTCACGGAACCGATGCTCACTAACGGACTTGTCCAAATCAATACACTCTGTTATCAGAATGGAAGACTTTTAGACCTGGCCTTTATTACTAAACCAGACGCTGTCACTCTACTTGATCCTCCGATTCCACTACTAGACATCGATCACCATCATAGGCCATTCGTCTTAAAACTAGACGCCCACGGTAGTTCACCAATGAATTTCGAGTGCGATTCAAATCCATCTGAATTGAATTTCAGGCTTTGCGACTTCGTCTCGTTGAATAACGAACTGTCTACCATCAATTGGCATCATATTCTGGAGGGCGATTCCGTTGACGCTGCAGCTGACAAGACTTCTATGACAAGACTTCTAAGACTTTGTATGCACGAGTTCCATTACTACGACGTGTTAGGAGACCGACTTCAGCGCAACCATGGTGGAACCCAGCGTTACGGAATTTACGGAACGTTTTACGTAAATCACGCAAACGTTATCTCAGCACTAGATCCGTCGATAGTAGGGATAATCTTCGATTAATTGAGACCAGATACAACGAATTATTGAAGTCCAGTTACGATGAAAACGCCAACGAGTGCAAGCAAACCTGAAGCAAAACCCATCGGCATTTTGGAAGTTCATCAAATCGCAACGATCTCACAATCGTATCCCAGACACAGTTGAGTTCAACGGAATGACCGCTAACACACCTGCTGACGCTGCCAACTTATTCGCTCGTTTTTTTCAATCGGTTTATGGCTCAAATCTAACATCGCTTTACCCTGCTAGTTTTGATCGCATCCAGGAGTTTAACATAAACTTTCCAATGCTGCGTTTCACGCCGGACGACGTCATGAAAGCACTGACCAATTTGGATGTAACGAAAGGCCCTGGAGTAGATGGCATTCCCCCATCGTTACTTAAATATTGCGCACGTTCGCTCGCTTTTCCAGTCTGTTGCGTATTCAACCGTTCGATGAACGAAAGAGTTTTTCCCAGCGTTTGGAAGATTGCTTCGATTGTGCCTATCTACAAAGCAGGTAATCGGAACAGGGTCGACAACTACCGTGCGATATAGTTTTTCTGTTGCTTTAGCAAAGTATTCGAGACCATGGTTCACAACGCTATGTATAATGTCATTCATCCCCTTATATCAGAGTACCAGCATGGGTTCATCAAGCACCGCTCTACCACCACAAATTTATTATGCTACACAAACACGCTGTTTCGAGAGGTCGAATCACGGAGGCAAGTCAATTCTATCTATATAGATTTCTCTAAAGCCTTCGATAAAGTCCCTCATCTTTACGCAACCACAAAACTAAAAGCCATTGGATTTCCAACTTGGTTAGTTGAATGGATTCTTTCGTATTTGACCAACCGCCAGTCCTTTGTTTCTATAAACTCTGCCCGATCGAATGCATTCGTAATTACCTCTGGAGTACCACAAGGGAGCGTGCTTGGGCCAATGCTATTCGTTCTTTTCGTCAACGATCTGTGCCCGCGTATTTCATCATTCAAGCAAATGTTTGCCGACGACTTGAAGATCTTTAGAGTCATCACGACCCCACTTGACTGCCTCGTCTTACAAAACGACATCAATGAAGTAATGCAGTGGTGTAATGAAAACGGTTTGAGTTTAAATACAGGAAAATGCAAGGCGATAACGTTTTCCCGCAGAAGTGTTACCATCAAGCATCAATACACAGTTGGCACTGCCCCACTAGAGCGTGTATCCTCCATCTGCGACCTCGGTGTTACAATTGACGCCAAGTTGAAATTCAGCGAACATGTCGCACTTGTCACGGCAAAAGCCTCCGCGGTTCTCGGACTCATTCGACGTCATACCTGGCAGTTCACAGATATATACGCACAAAAAATATTGCTCTGCACCTTGGTCCGTAGCATCATTGAATATGCAGCCGCCGTCTGGACACCTCATCATGCATCAATGATCAACAAAGTCGAAAGAATTCAAAAGTCATTCATACGCTTTGCACTCCGCAATCTCCCTAGGAATAATCCTTCAGCGTTACCCGACTACACCGCACGGTGCATGCTGATAGGACTGGAAACCTTATCTGCTAGGCGCACTCACATTCAGAATCTTGTTGTATTCGACCTACTACGTGGCAATATCGATTGTCCAGAACTACTCCAGGACGTTCCCTTGTATGTTCCTCCGAGACAATTAAGGAGCTCTCAATTCTTCGCCGTACCTGCACATCGGACTAGTTATGGTTTCAACAACCCACTCGACTCTTGCCTGCGAGCGTTTAACAACGTTAATGAACATTTCGATTTCATGACCAGTAGAAGCACATTCAGAAATAGTATTAAGAATATTAGAAATTAGAGTAGTCTGTACGATTTTTACATCGAAGATGACATAATAATAAATAAACATAAATAAGTTCATGAGCGTGTCCTACAGTCTGCACGTATGTATCGCTAGAAAAGGGAAACCTTGGGATCTAACAATTGTATCGACCTACACACCACATGCCACAAATAGTAAGGAATTAGTTAATAAGTTAATTGATCTATTAAAAACCCTAGAGCCACCATTCCTTTTTTGTGGTGACTTCAACGCCTCGCACGAAGTATGGGGCAGTGCCAATTCAAACAGGCATGGGCGATTTCTTTTAGAGTGGGCAGTAGATAACCTTGTAGCTCTCAATACTGGCTCTCCAACCCATTACCAAGCAAACTCAGGATCCTTCTCGGCTTTCCTGGATATGTGATGACAATCTGCACGACAGCGACCACTTTCCTTTCCTTGTTTGTTTAAACGATCCGCTCCCAACCATCCTATCACCGAAAATATTTTTTTTTTTTTTTTATCCCCATAGGATTGCAATGATCGGGGTTGGTTTTTGAAAATTCTCAAGTGATTATGCCGGAAGGATTAGTCTATGGTGACCAAATAAACACTGGGCTTTCGAAATCAGCTCACATAATCTTCTTGAAAATTTTTGGGATTCAGTATCAGTCAGTGTATGCGTTTTGTTGTTCAGGTATTTGTTAAAGTCCGTGTTTTTGTACTTTGTCCGTGTCATTACATTGTTAGTGATATTCGTGTCACGTGCGCAATTTAATGTAGTACAGGTGTGACAATGTAATAGCTATCTCCCTTATTCTACGTTCCCAAATGGAACAAAGTATTTGACGTTAGACTCATCGGGAAAATATGCTGCTCTGTTGGACATGGGTATTTGTGGGCGGTCTTTTAATATATAGTTATGTTTGTATGTATGATGTGTATGTAGTTTTGGAAATATTAACTGATTTACTTACCCACTCTGTTGTTATTACTTTTGATTTGTTGGAAACATACCGCCTTAGATGATACTCGCATGCATGTGCTTCGTCCACGTAGGTCTTTCTTGGGCGGGTACTTGGTCTTGTTCCAACCAGAGGCCGAGATGCCTGACTGTCCACGAGACTCCGGATTGCTTCCACTGTGACCCTACCAGGCTCTTTTTGTTTCTTTTTATGTTCTAGAAATATACAAACAAATTCGCTCCTCTGCCAAAAACGGCCAAACCAAATGTAGAATCTGTGTGGTGATGCTTTCCAGAAAATTGCAGACCCATATTAAAACTCAGTTATAATAAAAGTATTAAAATAAATAGACGATTCTTTGAAAAGTAGTAATATTATTGAAATTATACAGATTCTATATTGTATGAAAATAAGGAAAGGTGTCAAATTAAAAGTTAAAATGCTACTACTAGTGGGTTCAAATGCACTTCTGGTCCACATCACCCTTGGAAACACTGGTTTGCATCTTTCCCGTTTGGGTAAAGATCCAGATAAGCCCTGGAACCTGGTAGTTTTCAAGCTACCACAAGGTTTTTCCAGTGCCCAGGGCATCCTATCACCGAAAATATGGATCTATAAGGACGCTGATAGGGGACTGTTTGAAACATTAGTCGCTATAAAAATCCCACCAAATTCTATGACATCCATTGAAGAAGTAACTCAAGCCATTTATGAGGCAGCATTGGAAAGCAGACCGCTAACAAAGCGTCTCCCAACAAAGAAAAGGCAAATAGATGGTGGAACCAACAAATTGGCGAGACTGTTAGAGCACGAAGAAGGGCCCTGAGGAAACTAAGAAAGCTGAAAGATGATGATCCACGCAAAGAAGTAGTCAAACAACATTCTTACACGGTAAAACGGGAAGCACGAAAGATGATCGAAGAAGCGAAAAGAAGCTCTTGGATCAGTTTCCAAGAAATCTTTACAGAAAAATCGAGCAGCTTCCAACTTTGACAAAGCTTCAATAAATTGGCGGGTAAACGAAAAGGGAAAACGACAGGACTTACCATCGACGGCGAATATTGCTCCGACCCATCAAAAATAGCGGACAGCTTCGCCGACTTTTTTGCAAGCACTTGCTCTACGTCAGGTTACTCCGGAGAATTCCTCAGAAACAAAGAAGAACGAGAGCTATCACACTTCACACTCGAATCGGACACTGTCACAGCGATGGACAAAAAGTTCACTATTCAGGAGCTATTCCATGCCCTTGAAAGCGCAAATGGTACTTCAGCCAGGCCCGACAATGTTGGGTACCCCATGATGAAACATCTTCCTTTTCACTGCAAGGTTGCAGCCAGGCCCGACAATGTTGGGTACCCCATGATGAAACATCTTCCTTTTCACTGCAAGGTTACACTGTTGGATGCTTTCAACCATATATGGGAAACCAGCAATATACCATCCACATGGAAAGAAAGTATTATTGTACCTATTCCTAAACCTCAAGAGAAAACACTCGAGCCTAATAGCTTCCGTACGATTTCCCTAACCAGCTGCGTTGCCAAAACAATGGAGAGGATGGTAAACCGCCGCCTAATAAACCATTTAGAACTCAACGGAACACTCCACCCACTACAGTTCGCATTTCGTAGAGGGAAAGGCATAACCAACTACCTAGCGCATCTAGACGAAACAATAACCGAAGCAGCCAATAATGGAGAACACTGTGAAACAGTCACTCTAGACATCCAAAAGGCCTACGATCGTGTATGGCACCGACACATCATGGAATCAGTCATTAGTAGCGACCTCGGAACGAAGATGAATAATTGTATACACAACTTTTTGCAAAATCGATCAGCAAGGATAAGCTTTGCAAGAGCTTTATCGAAATCAGCACGACTCGAAAACGGTGTCCCACAAGGCTCAGTACTCTCAGTTTCACTTTTGCTTCTGGCCATGAATTCACTGTTCACCGTTGTGCCCAAAAATGTTCAAGTGCTGCTATATGCAGACGATATTGTTATCATTTCCACTGGAAAACGCGTTAGTTACCTGCGACGAAGACTTCAAAAAACCGTGGAAATTGTCGGAAAATAGGCTACCAATATTGGTTTTCTATTGTCACCCTCAAAATCATCAACCATGCATTGTTGCAAGCTTAAGCGACATCGCAACTGGCACTTGGAGGGGGCCAAATTGTAGCTTCAAGGTAATGAACTCACTAGACCGAAAATGCAGCTTCAATCAGCACATAAAACAACTGAAGGAAGACTGTCGGAGTCGGCTTACTCTCTTGGAAGCTATTTCAAGAAACGCAGACTGCAGAACACTTCTGTATATTGGAAATGCCATTGTAACCTCCTAGCTGATTTACGGCCTGGAAGTACTACGTAGAGAGAATATCGAGAAACTAGCACCAACATATAACCAAATTATAAGGATTGCTTCAAGTGCTGTACGAACAACCCCTATAATTTCACTAGTAATTGAAGCCGGATGCCTTCCTTTCGAACATTTAGTTACAATTGATATTGTAAAAAGAGCAAGCGCAATACTGGAAAAATCCGCTAAAGAATCCAATCATCTGTGGAAGAAAGCCAATGATTTATTCCAAAACCTTGTGGGCATTGAACTTCCAATATTATGCAAAGTGGCAGCAGTGCATGACAGAGCATGGAATCAAATGGGCCCTAAAATTGATTGGTCAATCAGATCTAAATTTAGAGTTAGACAACCTCCTCATCTAGCACTTGGTGTATTTAGACAGCTGGTCGAAGTAAAATACTAAGAATTTGATCACTGGTATACTGATGGATCACTCGGTGAAGAAAAAGTTGGGTATGGAATAATCGGGCCTAGCACCAGAATTGAAGCCAGTTTACCCAACCAGTGCTCAGTTTTTAAGGCGGCGGCAAAAGCACTTGCTGAAGCAGTTGAGTATACGAAAGATAAAGCAGTAATTTTCAGTGACTCTTTGAGCTGTCTGGCAGCTCTGGAGTCTGGAAGATCCAATAATTATTATATTCAGCGCACTGAGATTGCAGCCAAAGGAAAAGACGTTCGATTTTGTTGGATACCAGGACATACAGGAATTCCGGGCAATGACAGAGCCGATGATGCAGCACGATACCGAAGAAACCAGCCAACAACTATCACGACTGTCCCAAGACATGATATTGTTAAATGGACGAAAAAAGAAGTTAGGAAAACACACCAACAACTATGGAACCAAACCAGTAGGAACACATTGAAAATTGTAAAACCAAAAGTAGATAAACCCATAGACAGAAACGACAAAAAAAGAACAAATAGTATTAACTAGACTACGATTAGGACACGCTTGGTTCACAAAGAAACACTTATTCGAGAAGAAACCTCAGTTGCAATCGAAGTATAACAGTTCACCACGTGCTTTCTGCTTGCCCGCAGTATAACACTACTAGATTAGAATTAGGAATTAGCAACCAATAATATCGAATTCTTTCCAACGAACAACAAGCAGAAGACAAAGTTATAATTTTTTTTAAGAAAATAGGCATGTTATTGATGTTATTGATAAGATATAGTAAAATAAAAAAATTATCAATAAATTCGCAATAGAGACGAATGCCCCTTCAGGGTAAAGTAAAAAAAAAATTATCTTAATTTTAGTGCGCATAATTAAGAACACATACATCAATCCAAATTTTTTTTTTAATAAATTCCTGATCAACTACGAGGTGTACTGCATTGCGCTCTTTTACTAGGATTAAGACAACATAATATGAGCAAGACAAGAATTGTATAACTCTTTTTAGACCTTTTCAAAAATAAAATAAAACTTATAATTTCTGAAATGCGCAAAATATAGCGCACTTACGGTATATGTTTTCGCTGCCGGAACAGTGACGCATACAGTCTAACATCCGTCACTAAGGCACATCTTTGCACTTAAGTTTTGTACACATTCAATGGCGAAACAAACGTCTCCCACCTAGTTTCAGCAAAGTAAACTAAACCGAGATCTTCCTGGGCAGAATGCAAATTCATTCTTTCCAACTCCACACGCACTGTTGCTGCGGCTTGAAATTATCAGAATTTCACATATTTAGTCGGCGAGACAAACACGCCCGTTTCGTTTTACTTAATTTTTGAGTACAATTGTATGCTATCTCTTTTTCTCTCACGGAAAAGTGACTCAATTTTCGTTTAAAAGTGGATCAACTCAATTTTTGAGTAGATCCACCTTTTACGAAAATTGAGTAACATTTCCATGAGAGAAAAAGAGAGCATACAATTGTACTCAAAAAATGAGTAAAGTGAAGCGGGAGTGTAGGCGAGCGAAAGCAGGTATAGATCAATGCACCGAATGTATTAACCTCACTTTTTTGGCAGTTCAGGGAGCTTGTTTACAAGGTGTTAGAATTTGAACCGCTCAATCAAAAATTTTCATTAGCTTTTTCCGGATTATGTACGATTAGATTCAGAAAAAGATGTAATAATAAGCACTGGTGTATGTTTTTCTGCAATTTTACTTCCATCGTAATAAATTTAAAGTACAAAATCTCAACCCGATATCACCCAAAATATCTAAGTCCACCTAAACAAGCCCCCTGAACTGTAAAAACTGTAAAATTTCCCCTCGTGTAATTCCAAGCCAAAGGAGTGTGAACAACGATATTGTTTGCAATCTTTCATACAACAGGCTTGATTCAGGCGTTATCTGGCTTAAATTTACATGAAATATCCCATTTTTTTCTGCCAAATCTAGCATTCCCTTTATGTGCATTAGATAACGCAGAAAATTCAGTGTTTCTTTTTAACTGTGTAGTCCTCATTTGGATTGTACGGAATTTGGAAGTTCATTTCCCGGAATGTATCAATTCCCGGAAAATCATTTCCCGGAAAGCACCATTTCCCGGAAAAGTTAATTTTTTTTCTCAAATCTTCAACTAATAAATCCTGAGGTGGATAGACCAGTGTGTTGAAAGAACAGTTCATGTTTAAAAGAAGGGTGAATCTCCTATAAATGGTTATCTCAAATATTTTTTTGTAAGATATGAAAAAAGGGAAAAAAACCGTTCATAGGAGTTTTACCCTTCTTTTAAACATGAGCTGTTCTTTCAACTATTTTGACGTAAAGAAAAAATAAGAAAAGCTGAATATCACGAGCCTGTTACTTACTTTTGCAGAATACATAGGCAATAAATAGATCAAACAAATATCATGTTTATTATAGAAATTAGAAGAAGAATTAGTATTTTTCATTTAATTCCAACTACTTTTGCTTATCTTGACAGATACGCGTATTTCGTCAACAATGTGCAGACTTCCTCGGTGTCTCGTACTAATAACTCGAATAAGTTGCTCATCACCATGAGGCACCAAGAGTGAACAACAATGTTTTTTGGCTAGAATGAAAGATATGAAGAGAAAGTTTTTGATAGTTCCGCTAGTGTGCGGCAGGCTCGGAAATATGACAGATGTTTTTAGGAAAATTGAGCGAAAAGGGCATGTGTACAGTGGTACTCGAACCAACGACATTTTTGCCTAACATCCCACTGCGGGGTAGGTCGAAGCACGGACTAAGTCCGCCACTTCAACAGGCCTGTCTACTATCAAAAACTTTCTCTTCATATCTTTCATTCTAGCCAAAAAACATTGTTGTTCACTCTTGGTGCCTCATGGTGATGAGCGAACATCTCCTTCTACATCATAATCGTTACTCCTCGCACGGAGAATATATAACATAACAATTAATGTATGTCGAATAAGTCGAGTTATTAGTACGAGACACTGAAGAAGTTTGCACATTGTAGACGAAATACGCGTATCTGTCAATATAAGCAAAGGTAGTTGAAATTAAATGGAAAATACTAATTTTTCTTCTAATTTCTAGTTACAGGTAAGTCCACTAAACATCTCAAACCCTCTAGGATTCATGATTATTATGTTTATAATATATTTAGCATAGTTATTACCATGAGGTTATATTTACAAAACGAAATTAGGTTTTGTTTAAATTTATAGAAAACATATTTTTTAAATAAATATTAAGTTTTCCGGGATTTGAACTTTCCGGGAAATGTTACATTCCGGGAAACGATTTTCCGGTAAATGAATTTCCGGGAAATCAACTTCCGGGAAATGAAATTCCGGGAAATGACGTACAATTCCTCATTTGCAATAATTTTATTTTAGCATTTATTTCCATTCGCATAAACAAAAAGAGCATGCCCAGTACCTAGGGAGAAACCGGGAACTAAATATATAAACAGGAATGATTGCTATCAACCAGCATCTTTATTTAGCCACCTCTTTCTTGATATAATGTGATGTGATAGGAAGCCACCACCAGTGCAGGACTTGCCATGTCGTACAGTTTCTCCCAATGGCAAGATCAAACTGTACATACCTGTAACCCTCATTCCGGGAATGTGGACCCGTAAGCAGAAGCACTTACATGAGACCCACGGAAAAGATGGAGAATATCCTGAAAGAATAAAATGATAATAGCAATTCCATTTGCAATTTTTGAATGTCCGCCGACGGTTGCATGCAAAGTATCGCGTTGCATGCAAAGAGTCGCTCTTTTCGCACTCGTCTGTCCTGCAGCTGACAACGCCATCCTCACCATGGCCGCTTCAATTTTCCCCTTCAGGTTTTACGCAGAGATTGACAACTTTACCGTTTTCGATTTTGATTTAGATCTAATGCCTGGGACAGACATACAACGTACAGCGTTGTACCAACAATCAATATGTAACTAGCGATTTGAAATTGGTTCACTGTTGTAGAACCCCTTGGTCCGAATTACACCTTGAAGCCAGCACCTTGTTATACACATTTGTGCCTTTGTTTTGATATGCTGTGTTATTTTGACAGAGTATTTGAGAGTGTGTTCATGTGAGTTCATTATAAGGGGTGCATTATTGAGCTTGGGACCGAGCTTGGGACGATGTTCTAGTACTGACTGAGCCAAGAAAAAAATCGTTTTTGTATGGGACCTGCTGGTCTTAGAGTTAGTCTATGGTTGTACTCCTTTAGTCTAGTACGTGTTTTTTGGTACTGGATTAAAGTATTTTACAGTTCGTACAACGCTGTACGTTGTATGTCTGTACCAGGTATAACCCGAATCAGGTATCAAGATTGGGTCGACTGGTTATGCTGGACGTCGGTATGTTTATCTTTATTTATAATACGTTTCAGGTTGAGTATTGTACTGACAATAAGTTCTGGTATCGTATGCTGGAACTGGTTCCAACCTAGCTTCAAAAGCGAAAACAGTATTTCTCGACAACTTTTTCAAACGACGTATCTGACATTCTCAACAAGTAAACAACAATTCAAACTTAAAGAAGAACATTAGAATTTGTTATGATGGGATACTAGCAACAATCAATATGTAACTAGCGATTTGAAATTGGTTCACTGTTGTAGAACCCCTTGGTCCGAATTACACCTTGAAGCCAGCACCTTGTTATACATATTTGTGCCTTTGTTTTGATATGCTGTGTTATTTTGACAGAGTATTTGAGAGTGTGTTCATGTGAGTTCATTATAAGGGGTGCATTATTGAGCTTGGGACCGAGCTTGGGACGATGTTCTAGTACTGACTGAGCCAAGAAAAAAATCGTTTTTGTATGGGACCTACTTGTCTTAGAGTTAGTCTATGATACTAGTGCATGTGCGTTTGCGAAAAATATTGTATGAATATTTGTCTACCACTTCGTTAACAAAATTACAGGCTTCAAAAACACATAGGTCCCATAAAAAAAAGTATTCTCTATAGATTAAAAGGTTTCTGATAAGCCAATCAAAAAAAAACCACAAGAAAGGTCTTTTTCCGATATGTTTCCACGCGCTTAATCAATTCCATCACGTTTATTTATAGAAGACAGGAGACACTTTACAGCATGCTACATTTGGGGAAATGATCCCCCATCGCATCTTCAAGTGATCATTGCAAGCTGTTCATTTGGGTCAGGTACTTTTGAACGTTGATATGGCACCTTGTTCACACATAAAATTAGATTTAGATCTTCATGAAAAATAATGCGCGTCAAGATACGCGTATAAGTTCCCACACGATACATCCCATACATATACGAAGGGGATCATCTACTGGAAACAATGCACTAGGTTGCGAGGAGGTGGATTATAATATATTATGTTATAGACTATACCTAATTTAAGTTTCCAGAGGTTAGTTCATCTGGTTCTACTTTCTAGTTTATAGGAAGTAGACAATATCGAGAATATACGGATATTCAGGATTCAGAATCCTCCTAGAGGAACCAAAACAATAACTTAAGGCGCGATTTTTGTCATTTCATAAATATATACCGTATGGTGAAACTATGATTAAATACACAAACAACAGTTACGACATTCATGAGGTGGATTCATGAAATTGATAAATATGACTTGAGAAAATAACACATGGAATCAATATACAGTGGGTTTCATGAGGCTGTTTCATAACAAAAATCTGATAAATTTCGATAAGTTTTTTTGCGTCATTGAAGGAGTCTTGGGAATCGTGAGAAATCAACGTTTTAAGTAATTGCTTAGCTTTTATATTGTGCATTTCGGGCTCGAGGTAGACAACCTAATGTACCGGTTCGAGATATTTTTGCTCTACATGATCTGGAGTTTAGGTAACTCATTTATATGTATTTAACTAACATTAGCCTTAGATTGTAGTTTGTTTAACCTGTATATTTAGTTTTAGTATTTTTTTATATCTACACTCAGGCAATTTTTTTTATGATCTTCATAAGATCTAACATATGAACCGATGTTTTATTATTTTTTCATGTTTTCATCATGACTATTATGGATTTCACACGATCAATGTGAAAAAAACTCAAGTTCCGTGAAAAAGAAAAATGGGTACCGAAAGTTAAGTGCTGTCAGACCTACCGATTTCAATTTCCGTTTTAAGCACGTTTAGAGGTAAAACATTGTTTAAAAAAAAACATTATCTTGCCTCAAAAGCGGTTTAGGTGTACTAAGTTTTATACATATTGATACAATAGATAGTCCCCCATTTAGGGTACATGAAATAAGCAATAAGTTTTTATGTAGAAATAAATTTATTTTCGATTAATAGAATATTGTAATCTCTTATAATTTCACGGTGCACATGCATAATACCGATCCTGCAAAATTCGTGTTGATGCTGCAAACAAACTAGCACTTTAGAAAAATGGAGTCCAGCATCGATATGTTTTTTGAAGGTCGGTATTATGAACCTTAAGCGTGGGCTAAAACAAAAAATGGATTTTCATTAGAACGGCTTATGAAATTCCTTAAATAGAATAGAGGCTCCTTCATAAGATTATCTTAGGAAAAATCAAAGACCTCATTATGGAAAAACCAACAACGCCACTGATGTCAATTCATAAGCACATCTTATGATTTTCAAAGTTTTTCCTTATGTCGAAAGTTCATAAATTTTCTCAGTGTATGTTTGTTTTTCTCAAAAATGTTCAAGTCATTTGGAAACCAAAAGTTATATAGTTATGCTTAGGTGATTGAGAATTAAAAATATATATGTAATATGAACAACACTTCAAATTCCTGCCCATCTTTCCACCTGTTAAATTGTTATACCTATTAACCTCGAGTAATAGGTTCTACCCTCCTAACTTAAGTTCTATGATAACTGATGTACAATAAATGAATTCAATTAATAAAATAAATAGCTTTTATGGCCTTATCATGAATAACTCCAGAATTTGTAAAGTAAAATTTGTACAACAAACAATTTAATAAACTGAAAAGAAAATCTCATAAAATTATTGACAATTTGTAAACTTTAGAAATTTATCGAAATAAGCAGAAAATCGGCAAACTTTGAAACTCAAGTGTTTTTCTTGAGCTTCATTTAATTTTAAGAGTAGTTCAAAAATTGTTTAAGCTTTAAGAGATGTGGGGGTTGTGTATAACACACGACAGGCTGACGTAGACTACGTTAAACCGTTTGATTAGTTTCTTTAGTTTCATGGCGGAACATTGCAACGCTAGTACTGTTGGGCTAGCATAAGTAAGTGAATAATCATGTTAGAACATTCTATAATTCGTTCTTAGCAAATTATTTGGCGGCCCTGGAAAGGGACGTTTGGTTTTAATGATGGTATGACAAAAGGGTAACGGTTGTGCTGGTTGTAGCGATGGTGTTGATATGATCGATCAGCTGGAAACCATTATCCTTATCGCGTTACTAATTATTCAGGGCCTGTTTGGAAATTCAAAGTAAAAAATTAATAATGTTCTGGTAAGTTGACAGTTGTGAAAACCTGATTGAAGCAATAATCTCGAAAATCTATTGAGAAATGTTTATGTTTTAGTTATTTTCAAATTTTTATTTGACCCCTACCATTTCCGTCTGATCAAAATAGTGCGGGTGTGGTACTAATAGATTGTTAGATCAGCTGTATAGTAGAAAATTCTATTGTACACTCTTTAGAAAGCTTTAAATTATGATACAGCTTCGAGTTGAAGGTTCTACTCCAGCGTCCCACCCAGTCGTTGGTAACACATACTTCTGACTGCTTTCAGTTTCGCCCGATAACCACAACCTCGTTCGTAATCAGTACATGGTCGTTTAGGGGGATTTTCCGTATGTTCGATCTTGACGCGCTTCCGAAATTTGCGCATACGGTAGCCATCATCAAAACAATTAGGCATTGTACTTATTCTCACTTTCACAGTTTCTCAAAACTTATTTTTTCCTAGACGTAAAACACTATCGAAAGCGAATCGTTCACACAACAGAACAATTATTCATAACAGTACTCATTGGAATGTGCAGCAAATGTTACTTCATAATATCATACTCGAGAAATAAAACGTTTTTGGTTCTACTACAAACACAGTTGGTTCTACTACGAAAAATACCGTTCTGCCTGTATAGACATTTTGAACACTCAACGTTGCGTCATATCTATTTCATCTACATGTATTGCGAAATCATCTTCAAATACATCACTACAGTCCAGCCAGCCACTCGCCAGCGACAGCCACTAACCCACCATTCTCTCTGGTTGATTGCCCGCGTACCCTCGTGCAGGGTACTTGCAACCGCCAGCTGCCAGGGCAATACTGGCCATAGCTGCTCTGCACAACTCCATGGCTGCCGAGCGAATGGCGAAAATTTTAAGGTGTCCCCTTTTTATATCGTTCATTGACACGTATGAGACTATCCTTGCTTAAATAGGAAGTCTGTGATAGAAATTAACAACGCATTTAGTAAATTTACTCTGAAAAATCTGCATTATAAGACATCACCTCTTAATTTGGTTATTTTCAATAGTTTAAAATTGTTACCTGATGTTTGATAATAAATTGATACGCGGGAAAATTTCCAACCGTTTGGGGTAAACCTTTTGAAAATCGGTCGAGCATTTATTAGTAATTAGCGTTTAATTTGTAACAATATTTCGTGACGGTCGCTTATTTTAGATTTTCAATTGACACCCTACCCTTGCCGTAAGACGTAGTCTACGTCAAAAAAGCAAAAATAAAATATCGAAAACAAAGAAAACAAACAACAATGGAGTTAATTTGCATTTTGACATGATACTCGGCAAAACAGACGACTGCCGACATTGCTGATATTCGTGGTCAGAATTACATCAATCGTTGTACCAATCAAGAAACAACAAGGTCAACGACATCACTATAAGGAAAAAGAGTGCCCATACTCGTAGGCCGGCGTTCCGCTGAATTGCTTGTTTAATTTGCTCATTGGCATCTTTAACGTTTTCGGTAGTCCCCACCACAATGTTGGCAATTCGTTCTATATCAGTTTTTTGCAAGGAAATCTGAAATAGAAAAAGTCTGATTTATGGGGTTTTTAACATCAACTTGATTCGAATAATACCTTTTCCGTGAAGATTTCTTGGAGATGAGCAATGTAAACAACATTTTTCTCTATCTGTTCGACCTCTTCCGATAGCCCTTTCAATTCATTATAAAGTTGCACATTTTCCGATTCGAAGATCTGAAAGTATATCAAAATAAGGCGCATTGTTTTAAATATACTCAATTAGACAGAATTAGGGACCACCCATACTCCAAATGATCTTTTTTCCTTCAATTTTCATCCCTCAATGTGACTCGTAAAAGTTATAACCACGTGAATGGTATTCTGACTACATACGTTTTGAGCATGAGCATGAGCATGATTGACCGCCCACGGATGCTACTCCGTTATTGTCAGATCATCTGAATTTACCCAAAGAACCAACCGAAGATATTTGGGACTAACATACATCCCCAATGTGTAAAAACTGGTGACCCATTATAAAGCAATACCGGCGCCGGCCGTGCCCGAATGCTGGTCAAGTAGAGAATAGGAAGGAACGTGTTGACGTGGTACTCGCTTTGAAGGAAGAGAACGAGAAATCACTGGGATGCTGGATATTTGGGAGAATAACGAAAAATAAAACAAACTATACAACATAAAACGGGATATTTGTAGTGTACAACCTTCTCAAATAGCCAAATATCCAAATTCCCAAATAATCGGTTTTCCCATGTTTTAATCTACAAGGTAATTATACATAAACAACAATACACTTCCATGGTAATAAAAACACTCGTTCGTTCTTTTCCTAACGACCTTTCTATTGACACTTCTTTTATGCATAACTGCAAAACACACATTTTATGAATAACTCTCTTTTACCTGCATGGATGCCAGTCGCATCCAATGCCATCATTATTTTTTTATTATGACCGACTGCCTGACGACCTAGAGCTCAGCGCATATTTGTACACTAGGTAGTAAACATCTTAGGGTAAGCAAAACATGTACTAGTATCAGTGCTGTAAATAGTCATTTCGACACAATGCTCTAAATTTGCCAACAACTCGTTCCAGAAGCTGATATTCATCAATGAATATCATTTGAATATAACAGTGAATATAACACATTCTATATACCAGTTGCACTGTTGCACTGTTAGACAAAGTTGTAGAATTTGTCAAGATCTTCAATTTTATCATACCATGAATTCTGGAGTTGAACATAGTTATCGGTAAATTTATCCAATTGCACGAAATGACATTTTAGAGCACTGACTAGTATATAAGATGCAAAAGATAAATAAAGAACATTCATTCTTCATACAGTGATTGAGAATACTTAATGGCGACGTGACAGAGTTGAACCCATCGAAGAGAAGAAGTCGGATGGAGTGAAGTAAAGCATAGTATTTCTAAAGACACACATAGTGAAACATGGGTTGGTTCAGTACCGAAAACTTTATTATAAACCACGTAGCGGCGAAAGAAGCAGAATTAATCGCCATAGTGCTGATAGTATTTACGTGCTTGTTGGTAGCATACGCTGTATTCAAAGCATACAACAGCCACCTGAAAATTCACGTTAAAAATGTGGCAACACGCGAAATCGTGTTGAATAACGTACGCTCTCAACAGGGAAACCACAATCCGGAGAACACCAGCAGTGTATCAGAGAACGATTAAAAACTCATGAATAAGCTTGCATGTGGAGTGCGCGGCTGCTGGCCGATAAGAATAACAACAACCGAAAAAGCGACGAGAATTTTGCAAACCGCTACGAATAAAGTGCTAGATAAAACACTGTTTGAACAATTGGACACAAAAGTGACACTAACCTTTGCATTAATAGTGACACTTATTTTGTTAATGGTAATGTCATGCCGTGTGAGGTGTCTTACGAAAACCGTGAAACGGCTAGAGGAGAACGGGCCATCATAAAACCTATAAGGAGCAACGAGAGACAGCAAATATGAATTTTGCCTATGACGCGGAGTTATATTGAAAATCTTACTATACGACAAGGAGCAACAAAAGTGAAATGCAGAGGTACATCGGAGCGGTACCAGACAACGAAGATCAACAGGTGTAATTTCTTTTCCTGAAATGCAGAAGCGTAGCGGAATGCAGATCCATAAAGACAACGTCAACGAAGGAGTATAGAATTTATAAGGTAACCAATTTTTTTTTTGAATTCCATTTAATGAATCGATTAGTACAAATCAAGGAAAATATTGATAAAGAACAATACTTTAATATCAAAAAAAGTAATGCTAAAACAAAAGCATTAATAACTAGGAAGAAAGAGTCTTTAAATGAGTATATAGCAGAATATAAACAAATACTTGTTTTGAATAAAGATACATTCAGTAAAATAGAATTTGATAACTGTGTTGAAACTTACGACAATTTGAAAGCCAAAAGAGACTCTGCTTTTGCGATTTTAGATAAAACAAAGCTTTTGCCTCCAAACTATAAATTTAAACAATTAGTGGAAAAAGCCCTGTTGTGGAAGAGTAGCATGCCTGAAACGTTTGATATAAAAACGGCCACCGCTTTGGTGCAGCCGTACAATGGTTCAGCCGAGAGACTCGACGCGTTTCTAGACGCTACTAGTCTATTAAATGAACTGACAGCAGCTGCTAATCAACCAATAGCGATTAAATTTTAAAAAACGCGCCTCACAGGTAAGGCCAGATTAGGTCTGCCTGAGGACGCGAATACAATCGAAGCAATAGCACGAGATATAAAAAAAAGATGTGCTAGCAAAACAACGCCTGCAAACATAACAGCTAAACTCAAAGCTGTAAAACAGAAAACTACAGTTGAAACCTTTTGGGAAGAGGTTGATGCACTTACTACTAAATTAAAGGCAGTGTACCTACAAAATAGGGTCCCAGAACCCGTAGCTAGTAGTATGGCAACCAAAGCGGGAGTTGATGCTTTAGTAAATGGTGCAAACTCCGAGGAAACGAATATTATACCGAAAGCCGATAAATTCGGTGACATAAAAGATGCCATAAAGAAGGTTTTAGTAAACACAAATGCAAGTACCCAGTTACTTTCGTTTAATGCACGAAATACTTACCAACGATACTCAAATCAAAACTCAAGATTCCGTAATTTTCGCGGAAACACACGAAATCAACATTCTGGGCATATGGAACAGCAACAAAATAACCGTTTCCGAAACACGTCTTCGCACCCGCCACAATATAATCAACAACGTTACAACAACAGTTACAATAATAACCGCGGGTAGCGTGGAAGACAACAAGAACAACAGACACATTTATTCGGCAAACATACAACAAGACCAACCAGCGGTAATGTCAATGCCAATAAACATGCCAATGGTAATGGGGGGCAACCATCAGCAAGGAATGGCAATGCCTATGCCTTCAGCCACGATAATGCAAAATAACGTACCTTTTTTAGGTCACCCGGGTCAAGTTATGACCACACAACATTAATTTAGCTTAGCTTAGCTTAGCTTAGCTTGACTGACTGCACGTATCGATGGTTGCTACTCCGTGATTGATCAGAATCAGTGAAATTGCACAATGAATCAATTGAATGGGGCTGGGAGTAACCGACCATTCTCACTGTACACGTTTCAGTGATTCAATTTCTTTAATAATCAATAACGGCGCCGGCCACGTCCTTGCAATCAGTTGGGAATAGGGAAGGAAAGTTAGTGTGACCTTTGCTGTTAAGGGACCGTGTTTACCTCTGCATCCCCACAAAGGTCACAGGAGGGTTTTCTATGTTAGGGTAGGGCTCGATGGATCAGGATTCACCTTGATAAGTGATGTGATCATAATCTAATCTAATCTAATCTAATCTAACACAAACGCAGCCAGTACGGGAAAGCATCCTGGAAATAATTGGGTTTGATAACGCCCAATTATTTTTTTTGTCAATATTGATGCTTGCAGCATATCAAAGACATGATACAAGCGTCAAAGCGGCGAGGCCTACTGCGTTGCATTAACCGTTGCATAAAAGATGATTCTGTACAATGAGTTGGATTCAAATGAATAGAATTGAACCACAACGCATTTTGTGAATCCACAGTGGAGGTAAAAATAATAGAAATGATAATTATGGTATTTATAATAATAATAATAAAAATTAAATTTGCAATGTAATTGTAATTGTAATTGTAATTTCTCAGCTCCCGCCCTGGCAGACCACTGTCCGCCCATCTGCGTTTGGGCTAGGCGAGAACCTACCAAGCCTGCCCGTTGATATGCCCTAGACCATATAGCACACCGGGATCTTCCACAAGCAGGCGCCGGTTATTAACTAACCAGTCCCAACAAGTGTTAGATTGATTACATAGAGGATAGTAGGAGGCAGAAAGTGAAGCAAGAGAGAGAGGGGCGTTTGAATGCTGAAACGAAAACGAAATAATGATTTAGTGATTATTGTAATTGATTAGTTCAAGTATGAATAGTTCTCATCTGTTTCTTCTCCTATTGGTTGTTGTTGCACTTATACAAGTGCAAGTTTGTCGTCCAACTTGCTCTTTGATTTCCACTACCGCTCGTATATTGTGTGGGACGCATTTACATACATGGAAAGATAGCAAACATAATAAAGATATTCGTTAGTGGTAACATATATAATACGCTTTCTTATCATGTGTTTGTGTGAAGGTTTAATATTTTAATTTTAGTACCGATTTCCGATTTGAACCGATTTACACCAACAGTAAGGATGCTATTGGGGCCACTCACAAATTGTGATGGTGGTTTTCATTGAGAAAACAAGATAATATATAATATTAAAGCATGAGAGCCAATTTAGATTAGTTTACACAGATAGTACAGACGCTGTTGCAAAATGGAATAGTGATTGGCTGGTTCCTAGATATGTGGCCCAGCGAGTCTGGCGAACGAATAATATGGATCACAATTAATTATGATCCCCACCACCCCCCCCCCCCACCCGGCGAACCAACACATCTCACGGGGAAGCATTGTTCTTCTTTGTTCACACGATCACTCGCGCCACCGAACAATAGGTAAACGAAACAATAGAAAACGCGATATTCCCGACAACAACACTTTGCGCAACACACCCTCGACACAAATGTTCACAACCGATGTCCGAGGCAGGCTCCTTGATTTTCTCAAACTGTCAACTTGCACAACTACAGTCAAAAACCATTTCACAACTGGAACCGATATCTGCAATAAGCAAGCTGAACGTCCCAAAGAGTAATCTACACTTTGAATCACGATTGAAGGATTTCGCGAAATAAGCGCCACAAAAACATTCCACGCCTATTGTCAACTTTATGCTTCTATTGATTTCCATGCTTATCCGTTTAGCACCAACCGGGGGAGACTTGGTCCTGTACCCAATGCTTTCCTTATCTCCAATCCGCTCAGCAAATCGCAATGTTTTGTGATATAGTGGGCGGAATATTATAATTTGAGATAATTCAATACAGACGTCTTCCAAACTTGAAAGATCGACAGGTAATCGGTGTGTAACCACCTGGTACCTCATAGCAAGATGCTTAGAGGCGGACCGGAAGAGTTGATAAGCCACCTCCCCCAATAAAAATTAAATCTAACACAAACGCAGCCAGTACGGGAAAGCATCCTGGAAATAATTGGGTTTGATAACGCCCAATTATTTTTTTTGTCAATATTGATGCTTGCAGCATATCAAAGACATGATACAAGCGTCAAAGCGGCGAGGCCTACTGCGTTGCATTAACCGTTGCATAAAAGATGATTCTGTACAATGAGTTGGATTCAAATGAATAGAATTGAACCACAACGCATTTTGTGAATCCACAGTGGAGGTAAAAATAATAGAAATGATAATTATGGTATTTATAATAATAATAATAAAAATTAAATTTGCAATGTCATAAAGAAAAGTATATAAAACATAATGAAGGGAAGCTGTAATTTAAACTGATGACAACTATTACACATATCTGCAGATTGTTGTCCTGCTGCAATTGTAGAAGTTTCCGTGTATCTACTATGAATATGAAAGTTTAGACAATGTATCATAGCAACGATAAAAAAATTTATACTTTAAAAACTTGGAACTCCATGGATGACCTGAAATTATAGTTCATTCAAAATGTCGATGTTTTGTTCCGTCTCCTTGCACCACCATATGTAGTGGTTCCACTGGTTCAACTGGACATCCACTGGTTGGTCACTGATCTATTCTAATCTAATCCAATATAAACGCATCCTGGAAAGCATCCTGGAAACAACTGGGCTAGATGAAGTTGATTTTTTTGTTTTCTTTTAATATTGATGCTTGCAGCACATTAATGATATACAACAAGCGTCAAAGCAACCAGGTTTCACTACGTGGCATCAAACGTGAAGGAAAATCTATAAAACGAGCTGGATTCAATATAATAGAAAGTCTACGTATTTGTATTACCACAGTTACCTGAAATTAAACTTAACAGAAACCTTAATTTTGAACAATATATAGCATATAATTGTAGGATCTCATTTGTTAACAAAAGTAAAACTGCAATTACTAAGAATTGTTTTGTCGATTAAATTTATACTTAGACTTCGGTCATTCCATGATGATATCGTGGTATTCCAAATGTTCAAATGCTGTGTTACTTCAAATTTAAATTCAATATGTGAGTTTATAAAGTAATCACTATGCAATGCTGAAAATAAAATAAATAAATATTATTGCTGTAATGAGACTTTAATTCTTCTCATGTTGTTCTTTCCTCTCGTCACATGGTTTTGGTAAGCAGCCATAATTTTAATGAGCACTTTGAGCTAATTAGTTCAATGAAAATGGAAATGGGTGGTTCATAATTCTAAAGCAATAGTTTGATTGATACTTTTATGTTATTTATTGACATATTTATAATTATTATAATCAATATAACAACATAATAATATAGCATAATGAGAGGAGCAACGGTAGAGCCAACAATAGAAATCAAAAGGAATATTAACAGACAAAATAGTTCACTTCTAGCTCCATATAAACAAATGCTGATCGCCACCTGTTGGTGAGTATTGACCTAATATAGGTAGTTTTCCTAAAAGATTTTTTTTTTACTGGACCCAATATTCCAAATCCAACTTTTCCCGTGTGCAACATATAGGGATTTTCCATGGAAGTTGACAATTTGTGCCGGGTTTTCTTCACACCGTACCGTGTATGGGCCGTGGCGTTTTTGTGTGTTGGGTGTTTGGGTTGGGTTCCAACCCTAAATAAGCACGTCCCGGGTACAGCACGGTACATAGACAACATTTTTTTATGCTTGCAGAACCACCTTGAAACATGAGACTCCTGCCAGGTGTGTCTCTCACATACGGAGTCTCCCGGCTAACAGAAACTCGTCGTCACCAATGCAGTGTAGGCAACAAGGAAACAAATCCGTGAGAAAGAGGAAACGGAAACAATGACTCAATTTTTAATATAGCAAGATGGTTCAGCGGAAAGCCATTCTGCCGGGTCATCAAAGTTTTTGCAAAAAAGGTTATATTTTGAAACACTCCGCAGAGCCAGACAGACAAAAACATGCGTTTCTATGGCAACGATGGAAAAATTTACATGGTGCAATGGGCAAGAAAATTTTAATATAATGAAAGACATTTAATGGACGTCTACTTATCTTGATGACGCTCCGTTGGTCCTCATCATGATTCTGATTTGAACGGAAATCCGACCGTACAAAGTCACTGTTTTGACTCCCATGCCAAAAGATACTTCTCCGGTCTCGCTGAAAATGTGCCTCCAGCCAGCCAAATTTCTATACCGAAACACTTGCACAATTCCTCATTTTCTTCACGTTATTGTAAAACAAATTAAACTTTACCACTATGGAAACATAAAAACAACGCGTAATCGCACATTTTATAAAACTATTACACCCGGGAATGCCCTCCCGAAGTGAAATTCATATACACCAACGAACAGAAAAAAACGTGACAGGTCACTCAAAACTCAACCATCCGCGGGCAGCGCTTGCTGCGATCTATGACCACACAACATTAATTTACTCGATTAACAGGAGTATAGCCAACTTTGTTACTTTATACGTACAAATGTCAAGCTGCCAATGTACATATATTGTAGATACAGGAGCGGAGATATCTATCATTAAGCAAGGGAAATTAAATCACGGAAGTAACGGAAGGTATCACCGACACGATTGGTGAAACCAGCACAAATATTACATTTTCGAATGGTTTAACAGTAAATCACTCATTCCAATTAGTTGGAAATGAATTCCCAATCTTGACCGACGGCATATTAGGTCGGGATTTCTTTATTATGTATAAGTGCACTTCAGAGTATGAAAGTTGGTTACTAAATTTTAATTTTAATACCTGCCTGGTATCAGTACCAATAAAAGACAAAATTAACGACAGCATTATAATCCCAGCAAGATGCGAGGTTATCAGAAAAATACCAAATTTTAACGTTACTAGAGACTCAGTAGTGTTGTCACAGGAAATCCTACCAGGAGTGTTCTGTACAAATACCATCGTATCGCCAACTACGCCATACGATAAGATAATTAACACAACTTGCAAACAGATTGTAATAACCAATTTTAAACCAAGGGTTGACTCTTAAGAAGAATATACAAAAATTAATCCTGGAAAAAACATTAAAAACAAGATGAAAGAAGATTTCGAGATATTCTTTCTGAAATTGACATGAACAAGGTTCCAAAGTTTGCCAAACCACAGCTTACAAAATTAATCAAGGAATTCTCAGATGTATTTTGTTTACCTGGAGAAAATTTAAGCACGAATAACTTTTATTCTCAAAATATTCCATTACATGATGTACCTGGGTATATTCCTAATTACAAATGCATAGATTCTCAGCAACAAGAGATAGAAAATCAAATACAAAAACTTCTCAAAGAAGATATCATTGAACCCTCGGTGAGCCCGTACAATAGTCCTATTCTGTTAGTGCCAAAAAAGGCAGCAGATAACTCAAAAAAATGGAGATTAGTTGTCGATTTTCGACAATTGAATAAGAAAGTGCTGGCGTATAAATTCCCTCTAGACACAATTCTAGACCAATTAGGAAGAGCAAAGTATTTCAGTACTCTTGATCTGATGGCAGGATTTCACCAAATTCCATTGGACCAGGAGTCCAAAAAGTACACAGCTTTTTCCTCCCCATCTGATCATTTTAATTTCAAAAGACTACCTTTTGGTTTGAATATTAGTCCTAACAGCTTTCAGCGAATGATGAATATCGCAATGGCAGGACTAACACCAGAGTGTGCTTTTTCTACATAGATGATATAGTGTTTATAAGATGTTCAATTAACCACCATCTTAACAATTTAAGTAAAATTTTCGAGCGTTTCAGACAATACAATCTCAAACTGAACGCAAGCAAATGCAATTTTTTTCTGTACTGAGGTTACATACCTTGGTCATAAAATCACGGATAGAGTAATCTTACCAGATGACTATAAATTTGAAAGTACTAAAAATTACCCAACGCCAACCAATGCAGATGAAGAGCGCAGATTCGTAGCATTCTGCAACTATTATAGAAAATTTGTGCCAAATTTGGCCCCTTAGCGATTTATTAAGCCCCTTAACGATTTATTAAGAAAATGATCCATATTTCAATGGACCCCGGCACACGAGGCAAGCTTTCAGACTCTTAAGCAATGCCTAATGATGCCGCAAATATTGCGTTACCCCGATTTTTCTAAAAAGTTTATCCTCACCACAGACGCATCCGACGTAGCAGCATGTGGTGTAGTACTTTCTCAAATATACGAAAATGGAGATTTTCCAATTGCTTTTGCAAGCAAAAGTTTCACTCGAGGAGAACGCAATAAACCCAAAATCGAAAAGGAACTAGCAGCAATCCATTGGGCTGTTAACTATTTCAGAGCCTATTTATATGGAAACAGATTCCTGGTTCGAACAGACCATAAACCTCTAGTTTATTTATTTAATATGAAAAATCCTACTTCGAAGCTCACTAGAATGAGAGTCGATCTAGAAGAATTTGATTTTGACATCGAGTTTGTAGCGGGAAAGGCAAAAGTTTGCGCGGACGCGCTCTCACGTATTGTTATTCCCAGCACTTCGGAACAGTTGAAAGCTCTAAGTGTTCTTATGGTTAACACAAGGGCAATGACTAGAAAGAAGACGAGTACAGACCAATCCAAAGAATCAGAAAAACCTAGCAGTGAGACTGATCACCTTACAGCCTGGCAAACTGAGAATCCATCACAGACAACAAAACTTCTCAAATTAGGTTGTGAAGTGCACCATAATCAGTTGAGAATGACAATTTTTAATCATAACTATAAGAAAGTTCTAGGAACAATGAACATAACAATAACGCGCGCAAATGGAAGCCAATCACTAGAGTTTGCGCTTCTAGAAATCGAAAAAATCCTTAAAAAATTATGAAAGAGATATTGATCGCGTGTGCGATGCCCACCGAGCTACAACCCTGGTAAGATCCGAAAACCATCAACACTATCACCAACCTCATCAGTGCGATCGAGGAGAGATTAACCACATCATCGATCGTCGCCACAATCAATCGCCTTGCCGTCATCAGTGTCGTGATAAGGAGAGATGCGAGAGGCTACTTTGCACGAAGAAGAAACCCGATCATCGCAGCAGAAGATCTCCCTACATCCAAGTTGGGAGAATAAATGCAGAAACCAAATGGTCACGGTCCAGTTCGGTACGCGAGCCCCAGTACTTGTCGGTATTTTAATGTGTTAGATTTAAGGAAATAATAGTAAGGTAAGAATAAAAGTAGAGTTAGCTTAAATAAACGTAGTTTGATTGGGAAACTAGGAGAATTTAAAATTTAACACTTCATTTGATCACTTTTTAAAAAAATAAAAAATTAAACCTTGAAACACTTTTTTAAATTTTCGCTAGTAATCGCGAGCAAATTCCATTTAATTCCACTATGAGCTTATCTTTTGACAGATAGGCCTATTTCGTCTGCTACTTACAGACTTCTTCAGTGTCGAGTGCTCGACTTGAAGGAAACATCACAGTAGGTCTAGTATTTATAGTAAGTTTGTTTGTACCGCGGTATGTGAGGTAGGGTGGGTAGAGAAGTTCTCGAGTGTGTTTATGTGTTTGTTTGTATACCTGAAATGTTGTTTGATACCTACAAGGTTATTCATTATTACTTCGTTTGAAGTTAGTCAAATTGGTGTTTTGTTGTGTAGTGAGTTGTTTTTGTGTGAAGGTATAAATCCTTGTTAAGCAATTTTTTGGAATTTTGTTTGTGGATTGCTATGCTTTCCGCTACATTTAGTTTCCAGCGGTTTGTGATATGTCTTAAGATTTGTATGTTATTTAAGTTTAAAAAATGTTCTTCGTTGAATATATGTTCAGCTACTTTTGATTTAAAATGGTGTATGATCCCTTTGTCAGTGTCTTTGTTTGCTTTAGTGATTTCTGCAATATGCTCTTTGAATCGAATATTGAGATTATGTTTAGTTTGTCCAATGTAAATTTTGCCGCAATGGTCACAAGTTATTTTGTAGACCCCGGATTTGTTTAGACTATGAATGGGGTCTTTAGCCGACCCTAAGAGGGTTTTAAGTTGATTATTTTTACTAGTATAAACTATTTCAAAACCGAAGTTGCGTAGGATTGGTCGTAATTGTGTAGTGTGGTTATCGTATGTCATTGCTATTCTTTTAAGTTCGGGTTGTGTATCTGTTAATGTGGTGAGTGATTGTTTGTATTGTTTTTGTGTTTTTTTGTTGATTACTTTTTGTATTAGTTTTCGGGAGTAACCGTTCAAGTGTGCTGTGTCAAAAATGTAGTCGAGTTCTTTAGTTATGCCGTTTGGACTTAGGGGTAATGTTTGTATTCTGTGTATCATGTGCTTAAATGATGCTATTTTGTGTTGGTATGAGTGGTTAGACGTATGTGGTATTGTGCGTTGTGTGTTTGATGGTTTTCTGTAAATTTCAAATGTGAGTTTAGATGTTCTTTCACTACGAGCAAGTCCAAAAATGGTAATTTATTATCTTTTTCAATTTCATAAGTGAATTCTATGTTTTTATGTGCGTTGTTTAAGATTTTTAGGGTGGGAGTTAAGAGATCTTTCTTTAAAATGCAAAACACATCATCAACGTATCTATACCAAACGGTAGGTAGTTGATCTTGCAATTGTTCTTCGAAATTAGCCGTGAAGATTTCGCTCAGAAAAGGAGAAAGAGGGTTACCCATAGGGGCGCCTTTTAATTGTTTGAAATGTTCATTTCTGAAGGAATTTTCTTCCAAACAAAGTTGTGTTAGTTTTATGTATGATCGTACTTTTTTCCTCCATGTTATGTCGTCAGTTTGAAAAAGTAACCACTTTTCTAATAAATTGATTGTATCTTTTACTGAAATTGAAGGGAAGAGGGATTTGACGTCAAAAGATACTAAAATTTCATCTTCTGTCTGTGTTTTGGACAAGCTCTGTGAATTGTTGTGAGTTTTTAATTGATCTACTGGGGAATTGTTTGGGCATGTTTTGAAATTGTTTAACTAACCATATTGCAATTTTGTGCGTGGTTGATCCTATCGCTGAAATGATTTCACGCATTTCATTTCCCGGTTTATGAATTTTTGGAAGACCTTTGATTGTAGGTAACGAAGGATTTGACTCTCTAAGATTGTTAATTTCATTCCCAAATGATAATTTACATTCTTTGAGCGTTTTCTCCACACGTCTAACCATTCCCGGAAGGGGATCTGATCGCTGTTTTCTGTAGGGGCCATTATTTAATTTTCCTATCATGGTGTTTTCGTAGTCATTTTATCTATTATAACTGTACAATTTCCTTTGTCTGATCTCAAATAATAGACCGGTTTTTGTTTAAATTCCTGGAGTATGTTGTGTTCTTGTGTGTTTTGTTTGTTTTTTGTCGTGTTTGTGTTTTTGAGGATATTAGCTGTTTCTGTTCTGATTTCTTGTATTTGTGATGTGTGTAAGTTGTTAGTGTTGATTGCTGTCTCTATGTCAATAATGGTTCGTGTATTGTCAGGATTTGAATCTATTGCGTAATTGAGTCCTTTGTTAAGTAATTTTAGTTACTGGAATTGAAGGGAAGAGGGATTTGACGTCAAAAGATACTAAAATTTCATCTTCTTTTATGTCTGTGTTTTGGACAAGCTCTGTGAATTGTTGTGAGTTTTTAATTTATCTACTGGGGAATACAGACCCTGAAAGTGCTACGTTAGAGATGGAGCGCATGGAGTTCAGCGACCGCTACTATCAGCTGATATCCTTTTTGTCGGACAAGCTCAAGGATCTGCAGCGGCCAAAGGAGTTGGAGAGTTCCTTCCGAGGAGGTGATGGATTGGCACATGGAATTACGAATCACGTGCGTTTGCCTCAGATCACTCTGCAAACGTTTAATGGCAATGTCGACGAATGGTTGAGCTTCCGGGACCTGTTCACCTCACTTATTCATTGGAAGGCGGAACTACCAGAGGTGGAAAAGTTCCCTTTTACGAAAGGTTGCCTTCAAGAGGAACCGAAGGCGCTGATAGATCCTCTCCCAATCACGAAGGCCAACTACCAGGTGGCTTGGGATCTATTAGTGAAGCGGTATAATAACAGTGAGCAGCTGAAGAGGCGGCAGGTACAGTCTCTCTTCAAGTTGCCTACTTTATCTAAGGAATCCGGAACAGAATTGCACGTCCTTCTCGAAAGCTTTGAGAGAATAGTGCAGACTCTCGATCAGATCATTCAGCCAGTTGATAACAAGGATCTTCTCCTGGTTACTACCCTTACTGCTCGCTTGGATCCAGTAAGTCGGAGAGGGTGGGAAGAGGTCTCAACTACGAAACAAGAAGACACACTTGAAGATTTGCGTGAATTTTTGCAGCGCAGGATTCAGGTTTTGGACTGTTTGCCAACGAAATCTACCGACAATAAGGGTGTCACATCGATACAACAGCAACCAAAATTCAAATCACAGCTACAGCTCCACGCAAGATTCTAAACTTCGTTGTGTCGCCTGTTCATCAGCTCACTTTCTCTACTATTGTGTGGAGTTCAAACGGTTGACTGTAGCTGATAGGGATAACCTGCTAAAATCAAATGGACTGTCGGAACTGTTTAAGGACGGGGCATCAGGCCAGAGGTTGCCCATCTAAATACAGCTGCAAAAATTGTAGAGGTCGACATCATACACTAGTGTGTTTTAAGCCGAAAAGAGAGAAGGATACCAAGGTCGCGGCAATTGCTGGGGGCAATAAACCGTCTACTTCGCAGGATCGTCAGGAGGCATCCTCATCTTTCATCCAAGTATCGAACGTCGCATCTATGGAGCCTGTAGTTTCCGCTACAGCTCATCAACATCCGCAAGTACTCTTGGCTACAACCGTCGTATTAATTGAGGATGATAACGGTACTCGTCTTCCTGCACGCGCACTGTTGGACTCTGGGTCAGAGACCAATTTCGTAACGGAGAGATTAAATCAGCAGATGAAGGTTTCTCGAGATCGAGTGCATGTTTCCATTCTCGGAATAGGACAAACCGGAACCAACGTGAAACATAGGATACATGCGGTAATTCGTTCGCGTTATTCGTCATTTGCACGCGAAATGAATTTCCTCGTTCTCCCAAAGGTAAAAGTAATTCTTCCAACTACTACTGCCAATACAGAGAAGTGGTCATTTCCAAGCGGGATTCAACTGGCAGATCCCTCATTCTTTGAACGCAACGGTGTGGATGTCATAACAGGCGCAGATGAGGCCAACACAGCGATTGAAATGCAACTACAGTTGAATGAGATGTTCGCAAAGGGTGGATTTCGCTTACGAAAATGGGCATCAAACTGTCCCGCTGTTTTGGAAGGTATTTTCGATGAAGAATTAGCAATTCGCACGCAGGAAGGAATCGACTTGGATCCAGATCCCTCTATCAAAAGCTTGGGGTTGACTTGGATGCTCTTGGGTTGACTTGGATTTCAATTTACAATTCCAACTTGGAACCCGGAAAAACCACTCACCAAACGAGACGTCCTTTCGATAATTGCAACGTTATTGGACCCTTTGGGACTCTTAGGAGCAGCTATAACGTCGGCAAAGGTTTTTATGCAGTCGTTGTGGACACTTCACGATGAGGAAAATCAACGCCTAAGTTGGGACCAGCCACTTCCTTCGATGGTACGTCTTTTGACCTCCAGATCGAAGGTAGCACCGTTAAAATGCCAAACAATCCCCAGATTGGAGCTATGCAGCGCACTCCTAGCAGCGCAGCTCTACGAGAAGGTTGCTCAATCAATTCGGTTCAAGGGAAGGGCCTATTTCTGGACAGATTCTACTTGCGTTCTTCGGTGGATTGAAGCGATACCTACTACATGGACTACCTTCGTTGCCAATCGAGTGGCAAAAATACAATCTGTTACCCAGAACTCTCGATGGAGCCAAGTACCGGGTAGTCAAAACCCAGCAGATTTCATATCTAGCGGAATTTCACCGGAAGACATCGTGCTGAATACATTTTGGTGCCAAGGACCAGCTTGGTTAGAAGAAGAAGAAGATAACTACAACTAAGTAACTACAACACCTTCCAAGGCATATGAGGTCCTATCAGCGCAATGAGGTCTATACAGGTGGCGAAGAGCAGGGTGTTTGTCGGTATTAGTAACGAAAAATGTGTAAACAATCCATGATTACGGGTAGTGACGTAAAACAAAGTTGGGGGTACAAATAGACAGTTCGTTAGAACTATGAAAAAAAAAAGGTATCGGTAGTATATGAGCACGATCAAGTGCACAAACTGTTACCAGTCAAGGTGGTGCATTCGATCATGCCTTGACCTACCCCGCATGGGGATGCTTGGTAAAAGTTTGTGTTCCTGTTTTCGAAATACTACCTCACAATGCCCTCCGCTCAATTTCAAACTACTTCTATTCAATTTTCACAGCCTGCCGTGAGCTAACGGAACTATCAATACTTTCTCTTAACAACTTTGTTCTAGTAAAAAATTGTTGCCTACTCCTAGAGCCTCATGGTGATGAGAAATTATTTCCTTCTCAAAACAACATCATCACAGATCGTTACCGAGCGTATGGGAGAATACAAGGAAAGAACAATATCAAGTATAACAAAGCAAGTTAAGTTTTTCTCCGCATTTTTTTAGTGCACAAAAGGGCATTTTTCAGCCGAAACCTTTTAAAAACTATACCAATTACCGAAAATAAACATTCCATATTGTGATTTGCTGCTGTTGTAAATTGTTGTTTTTGGAGATCTACGTCACGCATGTTTACAAAAAACAGGCTGTGCATCATCTCACGAACACAATGATAGTATTTTGCATTACACTAATACACCCTAACCACTTCTTCTCCACCTGTATAGACCTCATTGCTATCAGCGGACACAGCTGGACCTTTTACTAGAATCAATAACGGTAATAGGTACATTCTCACAATCCAATGTAATACATAGTAAATACATAGTGCTAATACCCATACCTACGAAAAAAAGCCAACGTTATTTCAGAAGCACTAGTTGAGCATCTTATCCTAAAATATGGACAATTTTTAGAGTTACGTACAGACCAAGGAACTGAAGCAAAAAATCTGATATACGAAATTATCGCGGTATTGCCATTATCTCTTGCATTCCGAAACTTTTTGAAGCGATCGTTAATGAAAAACTGTTTTGTCAAATTAAAAATAGAATGTCTACCTTGCAACATGGATTCTTCAAAGGACGTTCAACTAATACAAATTTACTCGAATTCGTTAACTATTCGCTGGTTGCAATAGACAATGCAAACCATGTTGAAGCTTTATATACAGACTTCAGCAAGGCATTTGATCGCATTGATATACCCATGCTTCTATTCAAACTGCAAAAAATGGGTATTGAGCTAAATTTTCTAAGATGGCTCGAACCTTATCTTACTGATCGACAACAAATAGTCAGATTTAAAGGCAAGACTTCAAATCCTATTCGAGTTACTTCAGGAGTTCCTCAAGGTTTCCATATCGGCCCTCTTTTGTTCATACTATTTTTTTTATCTGGTTCATTTATTTGGGAGGCTCAATTGCGTTAGCTTTACGGAGCCAATAATTCATTGATTTTTGTATAATGTAATGACTTAATACTAGGATTAGTAGGACTTGGGCCGTTTACTCGCGGTTTACCCGAGGTTAAAACAGGTGACATTTTTTTGGGATGGGTTGGGAAGAGGAACATGGAAATAGGATTCTTTAGTCTCATCAGGTAGTTGTCGCCAGCACAATAACTTGGTGCGGAATGGTCAGGGCTCCATTTTGTATTCTACCGGATGTGGTTACCGTTAGGTGACGATGAGACTCCTCAGATGTCGGAACAAAACAAACACAAACTAATGAATAAAGAAGAACAAAAACACAAGCAGATTAAATTCTTATTCTAGACATTTGAAGAAACACATAAATGGATTGCATATAGCACAGGTCGCGAGATCTCAACACATCTCCTATAGGAACATAAGGTTGTCTTCCTTGGGCCTCTAGGGTATTCAATAGTTGTGTTCTGGCGGCGTAATTATCCGTGCATTGCAAGACTGCGTGATCGATGTCATCATAACCGTTTCCACACCGGCAAAGATTGCTGTCCACGAGATTAATTCGGAAGAGATGTGCATCTAACTGGTAGTGGTTGGACATAAGTTTACTCATCACATGGATGAAATCACGGCAAACGTGCAGGTCCTTAAACCACGCCCTCGATGAAACAATAGGAATGATGGAATGTAACAGCCGTCCTAGATTTCCGGTGTCCCAATCGGTTTGCCAACTCGAAAGGGTACTCTGACGTATTCAATTGTAAAATTCATCGTGTGAAATTTGTCTATCATACAAATCGCCTTCCTGGGCGCCCACCTTTACGAGCGAGTCCGCTTTCTCATTGCCTGGGATTGAGCAATGTGAAGGGACCCAAACAAAGGTGATCAAATATGATCTTTCGACCAGCGCTCTCATCTGCCTCAATTGAACTGAGGCTGTCAGAGAAGATGAAGTAATGGTCTGCGGGCATGTTGGAAACCATCCCCAATGCGCAGTTGATTGCTGCCAGCTCAGCAACATAAACAGAACAAGGTTCCTGAAGTTTGTGGAAGGCACTAGAGTTTTCATTGAAGACACCGAAGCCTGGATCCATTAAGGCGAGACCCATCAGTGAAAAACCTTTTTTCGGAATTGACGTGTTGGTACTTTTCAGTAAAAATACGCGGAATAATAATAGAACGAAGTTGATCCGGAATCCCATGAGATGCTTGTTTCATGGAAAGATCATAATGAATTGAGGAACTGCTATAGGTGAAGTGAGCACGGTCTGGAGTATAGCACGGAAGACACATATCCGACGATATGTAGTGGTGGTAAATTCTCATAAATCGAGATTGTGTGTTCAACCCTAACATTTCTTCAAAATTGTCTATTACAAATGCGTTTTTCACTCCACATTTGATTAATATTCTGAGCGAAAGCTCCCAGAACCGATTCTGGAGGGGTTTTACGCCTGCCAGTACTTCAAGACTCATGTTATGCGTTGAGTGCATACAGCCAAGAGCAATACGCAGACCACGATATTGAATTCGTTCCAATTTTATAAGGTGACTTTTTCTTGCCGAGAGAAAGCAAAAAGAGCCATACTCTAGAAGAGAGAGAATAGTTGTTTTATAAAGAGTTATGAGGTCTCCCGGATGAGCACTCCACCATGTGCCACAAATTGAACGGAAAAAGTTGATCCTTTTCTGGCATTTTTGCTTCAAATACGTAATGTGGGCATTCCAAGTGCACTTTGAATCAAACCAGACCCCGAGGTATTTGAAAGACAACGATTGAGTAATGTTTCTGCCCAAAAGATTAAGCTGCAGTTGGGCTGGATACCGCTTTCGAGTAAACACTACCAGTTCAGTTTTCTGCTGTGAGAAATCAATCCCTAGACTCCTAGCCCAAGAAGATAGGTTATCTAGGGAATTTTGCAATGGTCTTTGCAAGTTGACGGCATGTGAGCCTCTTAAGGAAACCACACTGTCGTCAGCAAGTTGTCTTAGCGTGCATTGTTCTGCCAAACAATTGGCAATATCTTTGACATAAAAGTTTTAAAGAAGTGGACTTAGACATGAGCCTTGGGGCAGGCCCATGTAACTAATTCTGGAAGTTGTCTGGAAGATTCGACCCAGTGATCGAGCCTCCGAAGGATCATTTTCTCCAACAATTTTCTAATGCACGAAAGCATATCAATCGGGCGGTATGAGTTATGATTAGACGCTGGTTTGCCAGACTTTTGAATGGCTATCACTTTGACTTGTCTCCACTCAGGCGGTACGATGTTGTTTCGAAGTAAGGAATTAAATAGGTCTAGCAAGCGTCTTTTTGCGATATCTGGGAGATTTTTCAGAAGATTGAATTTTATCATATCGCATCCGGGGGAGGAGTTGTTTGATGAAAGAAGAGCCATAGAGAGTTCCAGCATTGTGAAGGGTCTGTCCAGAGAGTCGCCACTTGGAGACGTTTCTCGAAAAATATGTTTTGCTGGAACAGAATCCGGACAGACCTTTTTCGCGAAATCGAATATCCATCGGTTGGAGTATTTATTACTCTCATTAGTAGATGAGCGGTTACGCATGTTGCGAGCCACCCTCCACAAGGTGGTCATTGAGGTTTCTCGTGAGAGTCCCTCGACAAAATTTCGCCAATAACCGCTTTTTTTTGCTTTGAGAAGTTGTTTGAGCTGTGTTTCCAGCTTTGAATATTCCTCGTAGTAAGTGTAAGTCATGTGTCTACGAAAAGCTTTTTTTGTAAATACAATTTTGTGCATTCATCGTCCCAGCCAGGTGTGGCTGGTCTCCTTTTGAAGGGTGCACTTGGAACTTTTCTTTTTTGTGCTTCCAATGAACTTTTGTAGATCAGATCGGCAAGGAATCAATATTCTTCTAACGGTGGAAGTGTATCGACGGATTCAGTACCGATTGTTACCACCGTTGCATATTTTTGCCAATCGATGTTCCTTGTTAGATCGAACGGAACTCGAGGTAGCTCTGAAGGTTGAGGGCCACACTTAATAGAAATAATGATCGGTACCATGGAGATCATTGAGGACTTTGCACAGACAGTCCAATGAAAGCGATCTGGAACAGAAAGATAGGTCGAGTCTGCTTTCTTGAGCAAGAGGTTTAGGTATGCGTGTCGCTTCACCAGTGTTCAATATTGACAAATTGAAATCGTCACATAAATCGTAAAAGATAGCCGCCCTATTGTCATCATATAGGTCCCCCCACCCAGTACCATGGGAATTCATGTCACCCAGGATCAATACAGGGGACGGTAAAAAAGAAACTAAATTCCAGAGTTGACTGCGGCTAATAGAAGTTCGAGGAGGAACGTAAACTTAAGCTATGCAAAGGTCTTTATTCTTTGCAGTTATTTGACAAGCGATGATTTCGACGCCTGAAAGAGCTGGTAGGGAAATTTTATAGAAAGGGTAGCACTTTTTGATCCCTAAAAGCACTTCTCCATAAGAATCGTCTCTATCCAGGCGTATAATGTTAAAATCGTGGAAGTTGAGTTCATTGTCTGAAGAAAGCCATGTTTCACAAAGAGCAAATAGATCACAATCGGAATTGCGAACTAAAAATTTGAACGAGTCTAGTTTAGGCACCAGACTACGGCAGTTCCATTGTAGTACAGTGATCATATCTCCGATCTGATTCGATGAATTATCCATCGAAAGATATGATCGATGCAAGGAGGGGCCAAGAAACAGTCAATTACTTAAGGTATTATTCCAATGTCGGAAGCAAGGCAGAAACTAAGCTTCTAAGAGGGTCTTGAATATTAAACATGTCTAAAATGAATGCCACAATGTCCGAAAAAGCTACCAATCTTCTATCGGACTTGAATTCCTTTTGAAAAGATTGAGGAGTAGCATTTTTATTGTTATTATTCGTTTTAGGCAATGGCGGAAAGTCCTTACTGCATCCAGGAGTTGGTGCAATAGGAACCCTCGGTTTTACAATTTGTTCCCCATTTGCCTGGAAATTTTGCAATCTTTTGGAGGTGACTTACGGTGAAGAAAGTTTCCTTTTTGAGGATCCGGATGCGTGTCAGAGTTCGATTCTTCAGCTGACAAAATCGAAAATTGGTTTTCGTCTTGAGCGGCTGTTGCAGCCTTAAGCATTTCTGCATATGTCTGCCTGGAGCTTCCAGTAATGGAACGCTGCACTTTATCGGATTGCCATTTGTACCGTGGGCTCTGCTGCAAAGAGTGAGGATTCTCAACACAATAAACACATTCCTGCACAGCTTGTGTGCAAGAATCCTCAGTGTGGTTTTCACCACACTTGCCACAACGGAATTTGTTTCCGCAATGACTGACACAATATCCCAGTCTTATGCAGTTGGAACAATTATATACCCTCGGTCTATACAAGCGCACCGGGAAAAAAGCTCCATCTAATTTAACATAATTTGGGAGAACAGAACCGGCGAAGGACACCCGAAACGAGTCTGAAAGTTGATAGACCTTTTTTTCGTCTTGCAACGATGCTGAATGTAGTTGTTCTACATCCAGAATAGTTACAAGTTCACGAGCGACTTTAGAGTTCTTGAAACAACCAGAAGCTCGTTTCAGGTCCTCGATCGTCAGACTCGTATCGGAGACAACGCCATCGATCTCCACATCTCGCGAAGGGACATATACACAGTATTCGATATTGAATACTTCGTGGTCAGCAATCTGTTTAGCCTTTTCATAGTTCGGCGCTTCTACACGCAGTCTATTAACCCTCTCTTTATGTATATAGACACCAGGATACTTACGCAGCAACTCTCTTGAAATGTCGAGAGTTTTCAACGGTTTATCTTTGGGCCGAAAAGAGGAAACCCAAGGTCCCTTTGTGAACGGATGGTAGTGCTTTATGCGTGTAACTTTGACCTCAGGAGAGGTCATAGTAATGCACAAGAAAAACACAATCACACAAAAAAACCAATCAAAAGCAAGAAAAAAGAGAAAAAAAATACCTTCACCAATCAATATAATTTAATGCTAACAAAAAAACGTGCTAACAAAAAAAACATGCAGCACCAAAAATATTTATATGCGAAAAAAACTTATAACTAGTGGCAACAATCGGGCCTACCACCCTATTCAATTTTATAGTTTCTCCCCTCTACGGGGGAGAGACAAACACGCACGCTGCTGCCAAGCAAAACAACACAACACTGAGCTATTCAATTATATTTAGCCGGTGAACAACCTTCGCCGATCGACCGGATAGCAGCACGTAGAACAGTTGCCTGCTGCTATGGTGAAACTTTATTGAGATCGATGATTTGTTTTCAATAAAGATGCACTGTTGCACTATACAGGAGTTCGGTTGCACTCTAAAAATAATATCCGATTAGCGGTCTGAATGGCGAGCTTCCGTCCTTCGAGCACTACCAGCTCAACACTTGAAAAAACCACACGGGAAAAAAACCACTTATGCACGGGCAGTGTTTGGAAATCTATCATGATACTGCTGAACCATCATGTGTCAGGCTACTGATAGTTCACGAACATATTTTTGAAATGATACAAAATTCATTGCCCAGTGAACAAGCGAACGCTACAGTTCGTTCGGTCCGCTTTCCGTTGCTTTGGAAGCTTTTCACGAGTTGATTCAATTCTTCGGTTTAATATTTTTATGCGATCGCGAGTGAAATCGAGTCCTGGTTTTATTAAGAAGAAAAGGTTGTGTGATAAACAGTGCAACAACGTAATTAATTGCAATTAGCAATATTGCCCCGATCTAAAAGCCATTTTGCTCCGCATCTATACACACTTAGAAAATTTTACAGTATTCGGTAATTTTTACCGAACTTTCAACAGCTGAACAGTTCGGTAATCCGATTTACCGGATTTCGGTAAAATTTGACAAGCTCCGGTAATTTTTTTACCGGAATACTGTAAAATTTCACCGAAATCCGGTAAATCGGATTACCGAACGTTCAGCTGTTGAAAGTTCGGTAAAAAATTACCGAATACTGTAAATTTTTCTAAGTGTGTACACACTTAGATTTTTTTGCAGTATACTGTAATTTTTTTACCGAATATGAAACAGCTGAACATTCGGTAATCGATGCCGAATATGGCTACGGTCCCGGAAAGTTGCTGTCCATTCCCCAGTTTGGGCACTAACTTTTGGCTGCACCGTAAAACTAAGCCGAGCTGACCAACATTCAACTTTAAATGGCGGGAAAAGGCTGCGTTTGACAGCAACGAATAAAGTTACAATCTGTGCGGTACTTTTTTTACAGTTTATTTTGCAAAAGAATAAATTTACAGTACATTCGTAATTATGTTTACAGTGTTGCGGTACTGAAGCAATTTACAGTTTCGATCGGTAGTTTTTCTACAGTTTAACGGCAGTTTTCTATAAATTACAGAAATCCAGTATTTTTGATTGCTGGAATTTTGTAAAATGTCATTTTTTACAATACGTTCGGTGAAATTTCGGTTTTACAGGCCGAGTTCAGCTAAAAAAGTACCGAACATAATTTTGGAAATTTGGTGTGTACGGCACGCACACCAGCAGTCCATCGTGTGTAGCGTGCAATCGTTCATCTGCTAACCACCACCGACCAACAACATCATCATCATCGATCAGCTCCACGCCTAGACGGTACACGCGGCCACTCATCGTCGCTCGGCAGCAGCAGCACATTCGTCGCCTAGCTGCAGTAGATCCGTGATACATATAAGATAAGTTCTTGTTTCCTTCTCTTCTGAATACAAGAAGCGTTATTTTTATAGTGTGTGTGAGTGTACGGGAGTGATTGAGAGTGTTCGAGAGTGTTTGAGTGTGTGCTTAGCTTTAGTTTTTTTTCTGTGTTTAGTTATATATAGATTCAGTGGTTGAGCGTCATAAGCTCCCACGAACGAGCCATGGATAATTTATCGCAAGATGAATCATCTATGGCGCAAAATGATGGGGTAGCTCATACAGTTACCCGATCACGTGCATATCCAGACAGTTCAACTGGTCCTTGGGTTGTCTATTTTCAGCCCAAATCGAAACCTCTGAATGTCTATCAAATTTCGAACGATCTGACCAAACGATTCTCGGCCGTGACCGAGATAATTAAAGTTAGACCGAATAAACTTTGGGTCGTTGTGTTTAACCTCAAGCAAAAATCAAAAATTGGTTTTCGTCTTGAGCGGCTGTTGCAGCCTTAAGCATTTCTGCATATGTCTGCCTGGAGCTTCCAGTAATGGAACGCTGCACTTTATCGGATTGCCATTTGTACCGTGGGCTCTGCTGCAAAGAGTGAGGATTCTCAACACAATAAACACATTCCTGCACAGCTTGTGTGCAAGAATCCTCAGTGTGGTTTTCACCACACTTGCCACAACGGAATTTGTTTCCGCAATGACTGACACAATATCCCAGTCTTATGCAGTTGGAACAATTATATACCCTCGGTCTATACAAGCGCACCGGGAAAAAAGCTCCATCTAATTTAACATAATTTGGGAGAACAGAACCGGCGAAGGACACCCGAAACGAGTCTGAAAGTTGATAGACCTTTTTTTCGTCTTGCAACGATGCTGAATGTAGTTGTTCTACATCCAGAATAGTTACAAGTTCACGAGCGACTTTAGAGTTCTTGAAACAACCAGAAGCTCGTTTCAGGTCCTCGATCGTCAGACTCGTATCGGAGACAACGCCATCGATCTCCACATCTCGCGAAGGGACATATACACAGTATTCGATATTGAATACTTCGTGGTCAGCAATCTGTTTAGCCTTTTCATAGTTCGGCGCTTCTACACGCAGTCTATTAACCCTCTCTTTATGTATATAGACACCAGGATACTTACGCAGCAACTCTCTTGAAATGTCGAGAGTTTTCAACGGTTTATCTTTGGGCCGAAAAGAGGAAACCCAAGGTCCCTTTGTGAACGGATGGTAGTGCTTTATGCGTGTAACTTTGACCTCAGGAGAGGTCATAGTAATGCACAAGAAAAAACACAATCACACAAAAAAAAACCAATCAAAAGCAAGAAAAAAAGAGAAAAAAAAATACCTTCACCAATCAATATAATTTAATGCTAACAAAAAAAACGTGCTAACAAAAAAAAACATGCAGCACCAAAAATATATATATGCGAAAAAAAACTTATAACTAGTGGCAACAATCGGGCCTACCACCCTATTCAATTTTATAGTTTCTCCCCTCTACGGGGGAGAGACAAACACGCACGCTGCTGCCAAGCAAAACAACACAACACTGAGCTATTCAATTATATTTAGCCGGTGAACAACCTTCGCCGATCGACCGGATAGCAGCACGTAGAACAGTTGCCTGCTGCTATGGTGAAACTTTATTGAGATCGATGATTTGTTTTCAATAAAGATGCACTGTTGCACTATACAGGAGTTCGGTTGCACTCTAAAAATAATATCCGATTAGCGGTCTGAATGGCGAGCTTCCGTCCTTCGAGCACTACCAGCTCAACACTTGAAAAAACCACACGGGAAAAAAACCACTTATGCACGGGCAGTGTTTGGAAATCTATCATGATACTGCTGAACCATCATGTGTCAGGCTACTGATAGTTCACGAACATATTTTTGAAATGATACAAAATTCATTGCCCAGTGAACAAGCGAACGGTACAGTTCGTTCGGTCCGCTTTCCGTTGCTTTGGAAGCTTTTCACGAGTTGATTCAATTCTTCGGTTTAATATTTTTATGCGATCGCGAGTGAAATCGAGTCCTGGTTTTATTAAGAAGAAAAGGTTGTGTGATAAACAGTGCAACAACGTAATTAATTGCAATTAGCAATATTGCCCCGATCTAAAAGCCATTTTGCTCCGCATCTATACACACTTAGAAAATTTTACAGTATTCGGTAATTTTTACCGAACTTTCAACAGCTGAACAGTTCGGTAATCCGATTTACCGGATTTCGGTAAAATTTGACAAGCTCCGGTAATTTTTTTACCGGAATACTGTAAAATTTCACCGAAATCCGGTAAATCGGATTACCGAACGTTCAGCTGTTGAAAGTTCGGTAAAAAATTACCGAATACTGTAAATTTTTCTAAGTGTGTACACACTTAGATTTTTTGCAGTATACTGTAATTTTTTACCGAATATGAAACAGCTGAACATTCGGTAATCGATGCCGAATATGGCTACGGTCCCGGAAAGTTGCTGTCCATTCCCCAGTTTGGGCACTAACTTTTGGCTGCACCGTAAAACTAAGCCGAGCTGACCAACATTCAACTTTAAATGGCGGGAAAAGGCCGCGTTTGACAGCAACGAATAAAGTTACAATCTGTGCGGTACTTTTTTTACAGTTTATTTTGCAAAAGAATAAATTTACAGTACATTCGTAATTATGTTTACAGTGTTGCGGTACTGAAGCAATTTACAGTTTCGATCGGTAGTTTTTCTACAGTTTAACGGCAGTTTTCTATAAATTACAGAAATCCAGTATTTTTGATTGCTGGAATTTTGTAAAATGTCATTTTTTACAATACGTTCGGTGAAATTTCGGTTTTACAGGCCGAGTTCAGCTAAAAAAGTACCGAACATAATTTTGGAAATTTGGTGTGTACGGCACGCACACCAGCAGTCCATCGTGTGTAGCGTGCAATCGTTCATCTGCTAACCACCACCGACCAACAACATCATCATCATCGATCAGCTCCACGCCTAGACGGTACACGCGGCCACTCATCGTCGCTCGGCAGCAGCAGCACATTCGTCGCCTAGCTGCAGTAGATCCGTGATACATATAAGATAAGTTCTTGTTTCCTTCTCTTCTGAATACAAGAAGCGTTATTTTTATAGTGTGTGTGAGTGTACGGGAGTGATTGAGAGTGTTCGAGAGTGTTTGAGTGTGTGCTTAGCTTTAGTTTTTTTTCTGTGTTTAGTTATATTTAGATTCAGTGGTTGAGCGTCATAAGCTCCCACGAACGAGCCATGGATAATTTATCGCAAGATGAATCATCTATGGCGCAAAATGATGGGGTAGCTCATACAGTTACCCGATCACGTGCATATCCAGACAGTTTAACTGGTCCTTGGGTTGTCTATTTTCAGCCCAAATCGAAACCTCTGAATGTCTATCAAATTTCGAACGATCTGACCAAACGATTCTCGGCCGTGACCGAGATAATTAAAGTTAGACCGAATAAACCTCGGGTCGTTGTGTCCAACCTCAAGCAAACTAATGAGATTGCTGTCTCCCAGCTCTTTACTCTAGAATATAGAGTGTATATCCCAGCTCGGGGTATTGAAATTGAAGGTGTGGTCACCGAAACGAGTCTGACCCCTGAGATCCTGCTGAAGCGGGGGGTTGGTCGATTTAAGAACCCCCTGCTTCCCCCAGTTCAGATAATGGATGTGCGCCAACTAGGCTCAGTATCGACCAATAAGGGCGAAAAAAAATTCACACCATCAGACTCGTTTCGCGTGACATTCTCTGGCTCAGCCCTCCCTCAATACGTCGAGTTGGGAAAACTTCGGCTACCTGTGCGATTGTTTGTACCTCGGTTACCATGATCTGCAAGAAATGCCAGCAGATGGTACATACGACCTCCCATTGCGGCAATAAGGCGCGCTGCTCCAACTGTGGGGAGAGACATGAGGATGGCGCGTGCGCAGACAGCACACCTAAATGCGCTTTTTGCAAAGGAACTCCTCCTCATGCTCTCTCATCGTGCCCGGCGTACAAACAACGCGGGGAAAAATTAGAACGCTCGCTAAAACAGCGTTCCAGGCAATCTTTTGCTGAAATGCTGAAAAAAGCCTCACCATCACCCGATGCCAATACAAATCCCTTAGCTCCTCTGTCAGATGACGAGTCTGACTTTGATTCGGCTGAAGAGGGAACATCATTCACCTTTCCGGAAGGTGCGTCAAGGAAGCGAAGACGCGTCCGCCCACGGAAAGTTGCTGAAAAGAAGCCCGAGACCAGCTTGCCCAATTCAAGGAAAGGTGGAAGAAAGGAAAATCCTACTAGGAAAGTCCTAGGTTTTCGTAGTACTAACTACACCCAGGACTTTCCATCTCTCCCGGGGACATCCAAAACCCCTGAAGCCCCAATTTTAAGAACAGAAGCCCCCTCCTCAAGTGGGCTGTTCTCATTTGATGACATTGCCGAAGGTATCTTTAAGTACCTTGAAATTTCTGACCCTCTCAAAAGCATTGTTTTAGCAATGCTTCCAACAGTGAAGACTTTTTTGAAGCAATTGACAATTAAGTGGCCCCTCCTTGCAGCTATCATTTCCTTCAATGGATAATTTTCCAAATGAGGTCGGGGATTTGATCACTGTTCTACAGTGGAATTGTCGAAGTTTGATTCCTAAATTGGAATCTTTTAAATTTTTAGCTCAGTTGTGATGCATTCGCTCTTTGTGAAACATGGCTCTCTTCCGAAATCAATCTTCCGATTCATGATTTCAATATTATTCGTCTTGATCGTGAGGATTCGCGTGGAGGGGGAGTACTTTTGGGGGTCAAAAAGTGCTACTCCTTCTATAGAGTGAATTTTCCTCGAACTCCAGGTATTGAAGTTGTCGCATGTCAGGCTGTTATTAAAAATAAAAGCCTTTGCATTGCTTCTGTATATATTCCTCCTAGAGCCTCGATAAATCGAAAACAACTCTCAGATATTTGTTCGGTTCTTCCTTCTCCACGGTTGGTCATGGGAGATTTTAACTCTCACGGTACAGGCTGGGGAGAACTGTACGATGACAACCGGTCTTCTTTGATATATGACCTCTGTGACAACTTCAATATGACAGTACTTAACAATGGAGAAGTAACACGTTTGGCTGGTACATCCTCAGTTGGCAGTAGATTAGACCTCACACTTTGTTCGAATTCATTATCGTTGGATTGCACATGGAATGTGATTCAAGATCCCCACGGTAGTGATCACTTGCCCATAAAAATTTCGGTTGCCACCGGGTTCAATCCGTCGAAATCTGTCAACGTCACGTATGATTTTACCCGTCACATCGATTGGACAAAGTTTAGGACAGCAGTAGATGAAGCCGTAACGACGGTAGAAAGGCTTTCACCGCTGGAAGAGTATAACTTCCTCTCCAACCTGATCTTAGACAGCGCGCTTCAAGCTCAAACTCGACCAGTTCCAGGAACGTCATCTCGCAGGAAACCTCCTTCTCCATGGTGGGATCAACAATGCACCGAGGTTTACCGTAAAAAGTCCGACGCGTTTAAAGTTTTCCGTAGACGTGGAACACCTGAGCACTTCGAAGTATACACGACTCTCGAACGCGAACTTAAGAGCCTCATCAAGGCCAAGAAACGCAGTTACTGGCGAACATTTGTGAACGGGCTATCGCGCGAAACGTCGATGAGTACTCTTTGGAATACGGCGCGAAGGTTGCGTAGCCGAACTACGAACAACGAGAGCGAGGAGTACTCGGACCAATGGATCCTCAAGTTCGCGCGAAAAGTCTGTCCAGATTCTGTGCCGGCACGGATGATTCCTCGCGAAAACACGAATTCGATAGATGAGATTAGCCAACCCTTTTCAATGGTGGAGTTCTCTCACGCACTCCTCTCGTGTGGCAATACGGCTCCAGGGGCTGATAGGATCAAGTTCAACTTGCTTAAGAACCTCCCAGACGTCGCGAAGAGGCGCATGTTGAACTTGTTTAATCAGTTTCTGGAACTCAACATTGTACCGGATGATTGGAGACGGGTGAGAGTTATTGCCATTCAAAAACCTGGTAAGCCCGCGTCCGACCACAACTCCTATCGACCCATCGCGATGTTATCTTGTATTCGAAAGTTGTTGGAGAAAATGATCCTTTTCCGTCTGGAGGTTGAGAAGAACAACCTGCTTTCAGATACTCAATATGGTTTCCGTAGGGGCAAGGGAACGAACGACTGTCTCGTGTTGCTTTCCACAGATATTCAGTTAGCTTTTGCTAAAAAAGAGCAAATGGCTTCTGTATTCTTGGACATAAAGGGGGCTTTTGATTCAGTATCTGTTGAAGTTCTTCCAGATAAACTCCACGCTTGTGGCTTTTCACCATTAATGAATAATTTTTTGTACAATTTGCTGTCAGAGAAACATATGAGCTTTTCTTATGGAACCTCTACAGCTTCACGATTTAGCTACATGGGTCTCCCCCGGGGATCATGTTTAAGCCCTCTTTTGTATAATTTTTATGTCAAAGACATTGACGGTTGTCTAGGTGACAACTGTACGTTGAGACAACTTGCAGATGACGGCGTAGTGTCTGTCACGGGACCCAATGGGGTCGATCTGCAAGGACCCTTACAGGATACCTTAGACAATTTGTCTACTTGGGCTCTAGAGCTAGGTATCGAATTCTCTACGGAGAAAACTGTGTTGGTAGATTTTTCTAGGAAGCATAACCCAGCACAACCGAAGCTTCAAATTTAGGGTAAGCCGATAACTCATTCTATGTCATTTAAATATCTTGGGGTCTGGTTCGATTCAAAGTGCACCTGGAGACCCCATATTGAGTATGTGAAGCGAAAGTGCCAGCCAAGGATCAATTTTCTCTGCACAATTACTGGAACCTGGTGGGGAGCTCATCCACAAGATCTTCTAACGTTGTACCGGACAACGATTTTGTCGGTTATGGAATACGGTAGTTTTTGTTTTCAGTCAGCGGCTCGGTCGCACTTCATTAAACTGGAACGTATTCAGTATCGGTGTCTTCGTATCGCGTTAGGTTGCATGTACTCGACTCACACCATGAGTCTTGAAGTGCTGGCTGGCATGTTGCCACTCTCGGATCGGTTTTCAGAATTATCTCTCCGGCTCCTCACCAGATGTGAAGTTATGAACCCCCAGGTGATCGAAAATTTTGAGAAGCTCCTTGAGTTGAATCCTCAAACCCGCTTCATGACCTTGTACCATTTGTACATAACACAGGATGTCAGCCCTTCGCCGAACATTTCCAATCGTGTTTCTCCGATTTCGACAATTCGGTTCATTTTGATTTATCCATGAAGCAGGAGCTTCGTGGAATCCCAGAGCATCATCGTCCTATGATTGCTCCGGTGATTTTTGCTGCAAAGTTTGGCCAAGTAGATTCCACTAAATTGTTCTTCACTGACGGATCATTGATAGAGGAGTCAGCAGGCTTTGGTATATTTAATGAAATTTATAGCGCCAACCGTAAACTTCAAGCTCCTTGTTCCGTGTATGTCGCTCCCTAGTAGCACACATGTTGCAATTCGGTTGAAATAACATAAATATGACTTGCTAAGTTATATTTACGTTACTACAACTAATTATGATCGTAGTGTGCTACTTGGGCTGAATTAGCGGCAATACATTTTTCGCTAGAAATTGTTGCCTCATTAACACCGGATCAGTACTTCATTTTCACGGATAGTCTCAGTTCTAGAGGCTATTCGCTCCTTGAGGCCGGTAAAGCACTCCTCGTATTTTCTCATGAAAATACAGGAGCTTCTAAGTGCTTTATCTTCGCGTTATTTTATCATCACCTTTGCATGGGTCCCATCTCATTGTTCAATTCCAGGCAATGAGAAAGCGGACTCGCTTGCAAAGGTGGGCGCTATGGAAGGCGATATTTGTGATCGACAAATCGCCTTCAACGAATTTTTTCCTATTTTTCGTCAACAGTCACTCGTCAGCTGGCAGTGTAAATGGAGTAAAGGAGATTTGGGGCGATGGCAACATTCTATCATCCCAAAGGTGTCGAAGAAATCTTGGTTTAGGGGGATGGATGTGGGTCGAGACTTCATTCGTGTCATGTCTCGCCTCATGTCCAATCATTATTCTTTGAACGCTCATTTATACCGGGTTGGGCTGAGCGACAGCAATCTCTGTGTATGTAGACAAAGCTATCAGGACGCAGATCACGTTATTTGGTCTTGTGCTGAGCATCGTGAGGTCAGATCGGGGCTTTATGATTCCCTTCGGGCTCGAGGTAGACAACCCAATGTGCCAATTCGAGATATTTTGGCTGTACGTGATTTGGAGTACATGAAACTCATTTATGTGTTTTTGACTAACATTAGCCTTAGATTGTAGTTAGTTTAACCTGTATGTTTACTTTAAGTTTTTTTTTATATGTGTATGTATGTGTGTTTTTTTTGTCTTTTTCAAAAAATGTTCAAGTCAAAAGAAAACCATAAATTGTATAGTTATAAGTGTTTCAATAATTTAGAATTTAAATTTAATGTGTTATGTAAACCATACTTTAAATTCCTACCCTCTTTCCCATCCGTAATTTGTAATTCCTATTAACCGCGAGACGGCCGCGAGTAATCGGCTCTATCCTCCTAACTTTAGTTTTAAGATAAATGATGTATAAAAGTATGAAAATTTGGCTCTGTAAAGTTAATTCGATTGAGCCTGTACAAATAAATGATTATTAAAAAAAAAATGATACAAAGGATCAGCTACCTCTGCCAAATAAGAGTATTCAGTCTTGTAACAACGAATGAATAGAGGAAAACGGAGAACAAAAACTAAACAATATAGAGACGATCCGACCATAGCACCGAGAAGCATGAGGAATGATTGTATCAGTGCTTGAACATCTATCACCATACTGCTGAACCATCATGTATCAGGCTGCTGATAGTTCACGAACATATTTTGGAAATGATACAAAGGATCAGCTACCTATGCCGAATACGAGTATTCGCTTGTGTAACATCGAGTGAATGATGCCCCCGTTTTGCCAACAAAACCATTAACTAAAATGATCTTTATTATGGAAATATCCAACCGATTTGGAATATTTTAGCAGTGTTGGATTCAGAAACTCAACCACTTTCTCAAAACTGTATCATTTGACCGATGGACAGCCTTCGTCTTCAAGAAAACCGGATTTCCGAAACCGTGTTCTGAAATTGGTATAAATATCAGATTTCAATAGAAAATCAACAATCATGATACTTAAAGTTGTGTAATAAAGACACAGGATTGTGCGTGATTGCCATTTGACAATCTGGAGACTTGATCCTGGAACGGTTACTCCAGAGCAGGTTTCCATGGGGTCACAAATGTCCAGAAAACAAGTTATATTGAACCCTAGCAATATGGGTGTCAAAATTACTGATATCGTTCCAGAAGAAAGCTTGCCATATTTATTAGACCATCCGGTCACTTGGCTTTGGAGTGGCCAGTTCAGAGCAGATTCCAATGGGGTCACGGATGACCAGAAAATGATTGGATTGAACCGTAGCAATATGGGTACCAAATTCTTGAAATAGCCCGAGAAGAAAGTTTGTCATAATTATAAGATCATTAGGTCACTTGGCTTTGGAAAAGAATAAAAGAAAACTGGGCTCGCGTTTCTTACTCTGAGCTGGCCACACAGAAGCAAAGTCATCGGAATGGAAATTTCATATAGAACTGTTCACATAGAACATATTTTGATTCCCATATTGCTAGGGTTCAATTAAAATCCGATTGGAACCTGCTCCGGAGTGATCATTCCAGGACCAAGTGCCAGTATCAAGTCATATGACAATCAGACACATCGCTATGTATTCTATGCATTACTTTTACACGGAGCGAAAAGTTTTTTAACGTCAATGACATTCTTTTAAAAACTCCAATATAAATTGTCATTCCCTGGCTAATATTTTTATTGTTGAATGCAACCATAAGTGATTATTGTTTGAACATAAAACATTGTTGTTTTCAATATCCGTCAAAAAACTTTTTTTTTGGTTGAATTTACATTTCTTTTTTATTATTTACAAGTACAGACTTTTTAAAACGTAACAAAACATAGTTGCTGTCAAAACATAACTTATTTGTAACTAAACAAAAGTGTTGCGGCTTTACTTGGTCTTTTGAAATTAAAAAGATGATTTTGTGTTTTAAATCCATCAATTGTCAATTAAACCAGATTATGTTTTACTCCGAAATAATTTGAATGATTTTGTTTTTATTTCATTTTTATTCAATAATAAATTAATTAATAAACAGCCCAGCTGGGGATAAGTTGTGGGCTTGTGTATTGATTGTGTTGGCAATAACAATGGAAATCCCTTTAATTTTGAATGAAACAGCATTAATTTTAAAAAAAACTTTGATTTTGTAGAATTGTACCTGACGCACCCGTCAAGACGTTATTCCGTACATGCATTTCGTTTGCTCGGTATTAATTATTCTATTTCCGTCCATTCGATTTCAATATTTCTTTAATATTTCAATGGTATATTGATTTTCTGTAAATAGAAAATCTTTATTGAAATACACATTCACTGACAACTGTAAGACTATATTTGTTACGGTTTATATTTAATTGTTATTGTTATTGTTATTGACCAATCCCCACCCTGACAGGCAACTACCCGCCGATCTGCACTTAAGCTGAGTGAGGACCTACTTAGCCTAAGCGTTTGTGCATACTAATCCGTATAGCATGCCGCCACTTTCACTAACAGGCCCCGTTGTCCCATTAGCTGCCGTGCATTGGTTAGGGATAGGAGGAGATTGATAGGGAAAATTTAGAGAGAAGGAGTTGTGACTGAAAAGAGACAAGCATAACGAAAAACAAAACAAAATCAGGACACTAGATATTGTCTTCAAAACCTGGTAGAAATAAACTATTTGATGCCTGAAAAGAAACAGAACTAAGAACAAAGATACAAGCGAAATCATTGTAGTCCCCCGGATGTTTCAAGAGCTCAGCCATTTATCAGAAAAGATACTAAAAGTTATTGTCTTACCTGTCTAGTAAAATATAAACGACTAACAAAGTGTGTTGGTGGATCCTCACTAGGAAAACAAGTAAATTTATATTAACGCTTGATAGCCAATTTAGATCGATCTATATCAACAGTAAGGAAGATATTGCAGCCAATCACACAATGGGATAGTGGTTCGCCCGTTCCAAGATATGGCGGCCGGCGATTATGGCAAAGGAATACTATAGATCACAACTAATTATAATACCAACCACCGGCCCACCACACCCGGCGAAGCACCAGATCTCACCGAGAAGAGCTTTATTGGAAATGAGAAGAAAAACTAGCATCCTCCATCCAAAATCCAACCACTCCCACCGCCCATCCCGACAGACACGCGTATCCCGTCCACAATGCGCAGACCTCCCAGCGCCGTGCACTAATAACCCGACTTGTCGAGTCATTAGTACACTACACTGAAGAAGTCCGCACACTGCAGACGAAACGCGCGCATCCGCCAAGACAAGCAATAAAGGTAGTCGGAATCAAACGGAAAACACCAATCCCTCTCACTTCCATTAACAGGTAACCCACTAAACAGCTCACACTTTCTAGGATTCAGTTTTATTGTTTTTTCCTTGCTCACATGATCACTCGCCCCGCCGAACAACAGATAACCTAAATAAAAATAATGCCATATGATGATGATAGTCCCGCCACTTACCCCTACAAAGGTTTGAGCTAGACGATTTATCTATTAGATAATTTATTTAAAACAATTCAACCAGTTATGCAAAACCAAAAACGAACTGATTGTATCTACAGATATAAACTTCTTCTAAAACTGTTCATTTGCTTTACAGCGATATAATTGTGAAAAGCTATTGATGTCAACCACAAATGTTCGCAAACAAACCCAGCGATCAGAAAATTCTATTACAATTCAAATCACTGAATCCTGTATAAGGACATTATCAAAATACAATCCAATATCCGATCTTGCCCGCTACCGAGTGAGGTTTCAACACTAATGGAACCGCCACCTTAGTTTTGGGCTGACCAAGGATATCCCCAATAAGGGAAATCGAGAATATTTCCAAACCGAAAAAATCCTGGACCGGCTCTAGTCAAACTTTTACTTTCAACCACAACAGAACTGACAAAGAATTCCCCGATAATCAGCCAGACAACCCACTACTATTTCATGGCATCTTCTCAAGCATCAAAGGTCAATATTTTTTGTAAATTCAAAAAGAAGTCCTTTATACCTGTATACCGCGCGCGAGGCTCAAACTTTTGAAGACTACACAAAAAATGAAAACTACTTTAAATTACAATAACAAAATAAAAACTTTAAATCCATCATCATCATCGAGGCGAAAAATATAGTTTGTTTGTGCCCCATGACAAATATTTAACAATAAACCATACAAAAATATCCGTTGTAATAACATCGTCATGATACAAAATTAGTCAAGAGTAAAAAGTTATCAGAGTAGCTGTTCAAAAGGCAGCTTTGATGTGTGAAATACATTGTCTCTTAAAATCTGTTAGTGTTGCTGCACGTTTGATGTGTATAGGCATCGAATTGAAAACATTTATACCTTTGAAAAACAACGAATTTTGTGAAGCTCCGTACAAAAAATATGGTGTTCTAACATCATCCGCGTTTCTAGTGTTATATCTATGAATATCACTTCCTCTTTCAATTCGATTACACAAATATCGAGGCAGCAAACCGTTTATTACTTTAAAAATGAACACCATTGTCAAATACACAACTCTCTGCTTCACCGATAGCCACTGTAGGGCATCTAACAAAAAAGGAGAGGAAGTGAACCTGTTACATCTCAAGATCAAACGCATTATCTTATTTTGCAAACGCTGTAATCTCGATATTTGTGTTTGATTAGCTAAAAACAAAATGGAAGGGCAAAATTCAATGTGAGGAGAGATGATAGATTTGTACAATTGTATTTTACTAGCAATAGTTAAATCGTTTTTCAATCGGCAGAGAATACCGTACTTCTTGGCTATTTTCTTGATGACATCGTCAATGTGAGAGTCAAATTTTAATCTATCATCAATAATCACGCCAAGATATTTAATCTCACGAACGCGATCAATTGTTACATCATCAATTTTAACAGAGACGTCTTCGTTAACTCGATTCCGCGAAATTACCATGAATTTAGTTCTACTTATGTTCAATTTCAACTGTTTGTACTTTAACCATCTACTTAGAGAACGTAAATCTGCATTCAAATGTGAAACGGCCTCCTCGAGGCTTTTAGCTGCAATGAACAACACGGTATCATCAGCAAAAAGATTAATATCACAAAATCGCAAGACTCGTCGCATGTCATTAATATATAGAATGAATAAAATGGGCCCTAATACACTCCCTTGTGGTACGCCAAGGCTGTTCTCCACAGGGCTCGACACGGAATCATTAAAAGCCGTCCGTTGAGTTCTGTCAGACAAATAGATTTCGAACCATCTGTATGCAGAACCCGAAAATCCAAAGCGCTTGATTGATTTTAACAACAAGGGCCGAGAAATCGTTTCAAAAGCGCGTTTCAGATCCAAAAAAACAGCAACAATCGTATCTTTACGCTCTACATTTTCTTTCCATTTTGCTAAAACTAAATTTAACGCTGTTTCACAGGAATGACCTTCGCGATATCCCGATTGTTCCGGCGCAATCAAATTATTACTATTTAAATACGTTAACCGATAACCGATAACCGATATCAAAGCAGTTAGCAACAAGGCATCGACACCATGGTGATACGACAAATATGGTTAACTAATAGTATGGATGTTTTAATTATTTACCGTCATATCTCCCCTAGCAGCAGTTTTTTCTGTACTGACTCGATCACTCGCGGCGCCGAAAAAAAAAAGAAAAAAAAAACACCGAAAACTATAGATAACGCGTCAAACCCTATAAGAAAATTGTAAATAAGAGAGAATCAACGCAACTGTTAACATTAGATGCTCGCACTCTTCTTCCGTAAACTTTTAATATGTACAACTATACACCCAGACTTCCTCACAGAAACCTGCGAAATCCCACCGAACTCTCAACAGTCGAACGCTCGGCATCCTCACCTTAAGGGCCCCGTTATCCGTAAAAAATTACCGGTTCTCGGCCAAATCCCACCGAAATCCGCCAAACCGGACTACCGAAAGCTCAGCTGCCGAGAACCCGGCAAAACATCCACAGACCTCTGCAAAAAAAATCCGAGTGTGCACATTCTACAAACAACCCTACTACTGGAACTCACATCTGCAACAAGCACGTTGAGCGTCCCAAAGAGCAATCTAAACCGTAAATTACGATTAAAGGATTTTGTGGATTTAGCGTCCCTGGAAGCATCTCGTGCCTTCTGGCAACTTTACGCTTCTATTTCTAAGCTCATCATTTTCGCACCACCCGGGGGAGACTTGGTCCTATACCCAATGATTTCATTACCTCCAATCCGCTCAACCAATCGCAATGTTTTGTGATATAGTGGACGGATTATTATAATTTGAGATAAATCAATGCAGACGTCTTCCAAAATTGGTAGCTCGACAGGCAATCGGTGGAGACCCACCTGGTACCTCACATCAAGATGCTTAGAGGCGGACCGGAAGATTTGATGAGCTACCTCCCCCTATATTTGTTACGGTTTATATTTAATCTACATTCTTTTTTTAATTTATTGAAATTATTTTTGAACGAAAAAACTTGTTGCAACTGCAATTTACGGTTAAGTAACTATGATGAGAGATGAACCAGTTCGAGGCTGTAAATCTCGTTAAGTCTGGGGGATCTGACCAAAGTCAACAATCGATACAAAATAAAAAAAAACAGTATGGAGAACAGTACGTGGTTTCTGAACAGGCCTTTATGAAAAAAAAAAAAAAAAAAAAAAACATAGCTTCTTCATACTCACACAAAGAAATCAGTCTATTTTGAATAAACAAAATATTGTACAAGGTTTCTTTTTGTATCAATTCATAAAAAAGTTCCGAATAAATTCAAAATTTAATTCAAATCAAACCAATAAAATTATTTAAAGTAATCACTGCTGTGTGATATTAATTCAAATTATGTTTTTTCACCTTAAGAAATCACTATGTTTTGAATCAACAAAATATTTTGTTGCCATTATATACAAGGTTTCAATTCAATTTGTTTTAATTCATAATAAATATTCAAATCAATTAAAATTGTATTCATTGCAAACCAATAAAACTATTTAAGGTACTCATCATTGTCTGATATTAATTTTATAAAATTCGATTTATAGCAATCAAATTTATTTCAAGGTTAATTTAATGTTTAACAAAATATTTGTATGAGCGCTCATTTCAAAATGTCAGCCTGCCGAACAGCCATATTATTATTGTTTCTGAGTGCTACCGACTTGGTAAATTGCTGCCTCTGCCTCTGGCTTCGATAGTTTTTCTAATGTAAGTTCAAGAATAATATATTTTAATTTTAATGTATGTATCGATATATATATATATATATATATATATATATATATATATATATATATATATATATATATATATATATATATATATATATATATATATATATATATATATATATATATATATATATATATATATATAAATATATACCTATATATATATATATATATATGAATCTCCCTTGAAATAAACTGTAGAAATCTATGGTCTACGTCTGTCGGTGGCAACATTCAATTCACCTTTTACTAAATTTGACCTGTATCGTAGACGTTTTCACAATATCATAATTTACTAATTTTTAAACTCTTATGGTTCAATGTCCAAGAAATTTTTTAAATATTATTATGTGCGTTGCACCAAACGAAATCATTTGAAAACAACCATTATAACTCTGGCCGTTCAGCAGAAAATGTTTATTACAACTTCCTGATCCAGACACTAATGAGCCGCAAAGGCTCTGGTGTTTCATTTGGGAACTTCACTGCATTACAATGACAACAAACTACACTCATTGATCCAATGGCAACTGATATATTCGCAGTGTCATCAACCAAAGGTAGCCCGTTTTTTGTGGAAGATTTTGTGGAATAAAGGCTTGCCTTCGTAATAGATTTCTAAGGTTATGTTGGGCACGATTGTTACCAGATCTGTCTGATACTTGCCGATTACGCTTCTTCCTAACTCAATCGCTTGTATTTTGAGCTGCTCTTTCTTCTTCACTCAACATCATTCGAGCCCGTGAAATTCGTTGTCAATTCAACTCAGTTTGAGTTGCACGCTGATCGTCGCTTTGTCTTATTTGAGAGTTTGTTGAGCTAGCAGTCGACCGATATTATTCTGTCTAGGCAACAGAACAACAATACTAATTGAAATTAACTGAAATCGCAACTTAATTAGTGTCTTTTTAATTTCTAGTAATGTCGTCGTTTTCACCTTCCGGATGCACTATTAACCATACGGCGAACGATACAAATGTAACCAAAAACGTAAACACACATCTGTCAGTTCAACACAGAAGGCATAAACTAATACCTTCACTTTGCATTCCAATTCTTGACCAACAATAGAATAGGGTCTATCAACATTTGTAAACATAGCCTTTTTTTTGCAAGCCATAGACTACACACACATATCCATAGCATCATCGTGTCGAGAAACTTTCCCCCAAATTATGATATTGGTTTGCGTGGGTGGCCCATGGCTTATAAATCGTTTACACTGAAGTTACTTTTTACACAGGAATGAGTGCGATGGAAAAAACAACTTGAAAACCCGAGTTAATTCCTGAATCCGCGTAAAAGCCCGTAATTTACAAAAACTTCGTAAAAAGCGAGAAAAGTTAGGTTGGAGACGCGTTTTTGATCAAATTTAAGCGAACGGTATCCACTCGCGTTAATAACGAAATCCGAGTATTTTTTCCGCAAACCACGTCAAATTCAGACAACCCCGTAAAAAATTGCGAAATAAGCGACTCTAGTGTATTATCATTTTTCGTATATCTTTTCCAAAGGTTCTGAGTAACAATCAGTGATTCTTTCCTCTCTCGTTGTTTTTTGTTAATTACGAAACCATTATAATAGTTTCCAACGGTTCCTCATTACAAATCG